>JAHKKF010531876.1:0-30640 GCA_019740295.1 Labeo calbasu | reverse complement strand
TGACAGTAGACATTTATAATGTTACTAAGATTTCATATAAATGCTGTTCTTTTGAACTTTGTATTTATCTGTGAATTCTGAAAAATAAAATGCATCATGGTTTCCACAAAAATATGAAGCAGCAGCTGTTTTCAACACTGATAATGATTAAATCTGGGTCTGTTCATCACACACATCTGTTACATAACATCAGAAGACCAGGACTGACATTCACATCAACACTAAAAGCTTGAACCGAGTCTTTGTTTACTATAAATCAGTGCTATAGCTCATCAGAAAGTGCATGGTTATGAGGTGTGTGTCTCCTTCATCACTGTAATGCTGTGACACACTAACAGCTCCATATAAATCGGGTGATGCGGCTCATGAATCAGCCGGTTTTACTGTGTTCGTTTGGTGCAGGGCCGATTGCCCGGACGTGTCTCTGTCGGCCTGAGAACATGCTGCTTTTTTCACAGCAAACTTAAATGGTGGTGCCTGATTCACACCTGAGCTGAGAGCTCATCTGAGAGTCTACCTGGCTCTAGAATGATGGGTATTAATCAGAAAACTGCTGACGCTGGTTGCCGAAAGACAGCAGCGATCAAAAGGCCGCATAAGACACGAGTTTTATAGCACAATGTCGTCACATGAGGGACGTGTGTGTCATATACACCTGTTCCCACAATGAGGCAACGACCAAATTCATCATGCCAGAAACACAGTTATTCTTCACATTATGAAGACAGCATAAAAGTGTGACTTTTTCATCAATAAAACACCTGTCTGGAAAAACTACACTGTAAAAAATGACTATAAATTTAATGGTAAAACACTGCAGTAAAAAAATCTAATAATTAGTTTATGGTAAGTTTATACAGTACACTACTCTAATAACTCTAATGAGTCTTTTCATGTAAATTTTACAATAAAATACTGTTTTTGTAAGTAAAAAAGATGCAAAACCATAGCACTGATATAATTCCCTGTGTGACAGCTTTTAAATTTCAATAACAGTTTCTTCTTATTTTTACTTTAGCAGTACATTAGGGTTTTAGGGTACATTTTATGTTATTAATTTAATGTTTATTGCATTATTTTATGGTGTTTTGTATGACACGGTGCACTTGGGCACTGTGGTTATTGCATGCATTCATCATTATAAAAGGTACAAAGCACATTTTAAAAAGGTTGTATATTAACTATTTCAGTTAATGCAATATTACATTTGTTTTACTGTAAATTTATATTTAAAAGTGCTTTTCATACTATTTTTTACCATAAATTTCAACATTTATTTTCGTTATTTATTTTTACACTGTAAAAAATAAATCAGTAAATCAGCAGTAAAAGTACTGGCAGCTCATTACACACAAGACTATTAATTTTACAGACACTTCTGTTAACTCTAAAACACAATGTAATGAAGTGTGACATTTAAATACTGGTAAAACACCTGTAAACAATAAATACAGAAAAATTCCTTTCAATTATACAGTACATTGTGCCTTATTTTACAGGTTTTTTTCTGAGTGTACAGTGTACGATAGCTACAACTGCATTTGCTTTGTGAAAAACTCACATCAGGACTCTTATTGTTTGACTTTATCGCTGTTATTTGAACATCAGCACCTCTACAACATCATGACAGCGGCAGTTTTCAGCCATTTATTTATTTAACTCATCCTCTCTAGTTTCCGAACTGTCTACTACGATTAGCGTTTTTTGCTGACTTGAGCGTGTTACTCTGCAGTTTTCTGACGTGTTTCATGACACGGAAACGCAGCGGTTCAGACACATCTGCAGCTAAAATACAAGAGTGCACACTTTTACAACACTTTTCAAAAACAACTTATTATTGACTACAGTCTTTTTCCTACAGCCAAATCAACGCTTATTGTGTTTTTAGCTTCAAATATAGCAATAATTATAGCATTTTCATGTCATGGAAAGCTTTGGAGGAACCATGAAGAAACTAATCCTGTATCTACACCCACACAGCTGCTAATTTGACCAGATATAATCCAGATACTCAGGATTCATGATAACATTGACTAATGAGCTCACTGTTTAATTAAATATAATTATGATAAAAAGTAAACCAGATAAAGAGAAACAAGTACATCAGATAGGAAGGAAAACACTGCATACATGGAGAAATGGGGAAAAAAGGATTCAATTTTAGCTATGAAGACAAAAAGCTAAATAAAGAAGGCAAAAACACAATATGACAGGGGAATTGGTTGGTTTTTATTAGAAAGACTGTGAAAATGGCAAGTAAATAAAGTCTGTCACTATATTACGGCCCTGAATAATACGAAAATAACGTAAGTTTAATATGCACTATTCATTTATGAATTATTTCATCTTTAATTAAGCGAATTAAGAACACCATTAAGAGTCAATGTTGCTATTTTGGGCTGGTTGAGGTGTTTTTTTATGTAAATATGCTTTGTTTATTTTTATTAAATACTCAATTTTTTGTGATTTTTTTTTTTTTTGTATTTTTAAAAAAACAAAATCACAAAAAATTGAGTATTTCATCAAAAAAAAAAAAAAAAAAAAAAATCACAAAAATTTCCAAAATGCAACACACAGACAGCAAACAGGTGCTGCTATAAACACTGGTGAATTATGCCTCGGTTTTTGAGTGAAAAAAGCATTATTTGTGGATAATTTTGGCGATAATTACTTAAAAACTAAGGTGCATAAGCTTAGATTAATCAAGCCTATGATCAATCAGTTCCAAAATGAAATAAAAAAACCTGTGCTAATTGAAAGAAAAATAAAAAGACTGAATCCAAAATGTGGTTATAATATAGCATAACAAGAAATGCATATGCAATTTTTGTATGTCAGTCATTTTTGACCAGAAACATCATAAGGTGGGAAAGAAAAAGAAAAAAAAAATTTCAGGGAAGCTGTTATACCCCGTGTGAGCAAGTCAGTATGCTTTAGTTCAATGTGATGACATTAACTAGCAAGAAATTCTCTCCGGATCAAAATGACTTTACAATTATGATGTTTGTGCATCTTTCTTTTCCATTTCTTTTGTATCTACTGACCTAATCTCAGAGTTTTATAGACGAACTGAGTGTAAATGCTGTTTTTGCTCATGCATCTGTGTCTCAGGACTGCTGTGAGATTCACGGGAGCTGTTCACATGCTGCGGTGCTGAAACCAGCGCCTCACATTGCCTTCAATGAGCCGCTGACTCACGCTTAATTGAGTGAGATTAGACGCGGTCGGAGGGTAATGCTGTGAAGATATGCGCACTGGTATCGGCGTACGCTTCAAAACAGGGTCGCTGGTGAGCACGTCTACATCTGCAGCTGATATCACCAAACATGATGTAAATACATCATTAAACTTTGATACATAACAACCAATAATGGTACATACCCAGTGGTACAGATAATCATACAGTACTGTGGGATATCTCAAAGTAAAGCCACAGTACATGTTTGGAAACTGTTTTTACAGCATGGTTGCAGATGTTTGTTTGTCTGCTTTTGGTGTGTCGCTCTGATTGTGCAGCGGTTGATGTTGATCACGGCCACGGGGTAATAATACAGGACGAGTTACAACAGATGAATCCAAATCTGGATGTAAAGAGAACGAGGAACAACACTATAACATTTCTGATTCTGTGGGGTTTTTGTTAATCTGGGTTCACATGAGCTCTGAACAAGCTAAAACAAGGGAATTCGAAACCGAATCTCTTACAAGCTTGAGACGTGCCTCTAAATGACATTCGATTGGATTTCTTCAGCTTGTAACAAGAAACTTAAATCCCAACACATTGTGAGCATGAAATCTGAGCATGCAAAGATTCTCTGGGTAAGTAATAACTATTAATATCACAAAACAAGCTTTCAGAGTGATATAATAAACCACCAAAAAGTCACACAGAACCATATTCTGTTGCTAAAACAATCTCCCATTAAAACATTAAATCCTTTATTGCGTTAGATGCAAGACAAATGGGACAACAGCTTCATTTTGGTGCTAAACAATCCTGTTTTTAGGCTAGTGCAGAAAGCTGATGAAACATGATGATTCATTTCATCTGAATACTAAACTGAACTATTAATACCAGCTTTAAGGAATCATTTTAGATTGATATAATGAGCAACCAGAGGGAAAAAGCACCATCTTCTATTGCTAAAACACGAAGACACTGGTCAAATGCATGAAATGCACAACAAAAGTGCAGTAGATAACAGTTCACTGAGCCTAAACAAGAGCCTAAAGGACTTTCAGCCACAAAAACAATGATTCATTTCAGTACAAAAAGGTCTAAATCCAACTATCCATAAACAATGCTTTTGACAACCCTTTAAGAGTGATACAATAAACTAGCAGAAGAAATGTCACATCATCTTCTATTAATAGATCAATCCTGCCACTCTATAAAGATGACAAACATGTAAATGCTTTTCCACAAGGAACGGAAGCCAAAAGAACACTGAGTCTCAACACAATGACCATGAAATGATTCTTTGAGCAGATCTGGCTCTAAACTGAACAATTAATAAAAACTTCTTAGAATGATATTACAAGCAACCAGACGGAATTGCGATAACCTCTGTCAAATGCATGAAATGCATCAGATAACAGTTCACTGTCATGTATCATGAAGAACAAGAGCCTAAAGTCCCAAACAGAACAATTCATTGCCATTTAAGAGGGTAATTTGGGTAGCTATGTAAACACTCTTGATAAATTGAGATATCAGAAGTACAGTCACATCATCTTCTTCTACTAGATCAATTCTGCCACTATGTAAACATGTTATACGTATGTAATCATGAAAGCATTCTCTGGGCAGATCTGACTCTAAATTAAACAATTAATACCATTAAGAATGTTTTAATCATCTTAGAATTATATAACAAGCAACCAAAAGGAACTAGACCATTTTTCTATTGCTAAAACATCTGTCAAATGCACGACATGTACCAAAAAATGCAGTTCATTGTCATCTAACAACCCTTTACCATGAAAAACACAAGCTTGAAGTTCTAAACAGAATGATTCACTGCAGTTTAACAGGGTTCTTTTGACAGATGTTCATATAAACAAAGCATATTTACAGTGATATATTAAACTATCAGAAGAAAGTCATCATCATCTGCTACTACACTCTGGTTCTACGAAGAACCTAGAACATTCATGGAACCTTTCAAATTCTGATTCATTGTAGTCAAAAAAGATTCTTTAAATTTTATCAAATGTCCATTAAAAATGGTTCTATTAGGAATTGGTCACTGAAAGGCTCTTTGGGGACCCAAAAATGGTTCTTCTACGGCATCACTGCAAAAACACCATTTGGAACCTTTATTTTTTAAAGAGTGTACATCAATTCTGCCACTCTGCAACATGATAAACATGAAATGCTTTTTCACAAGGAACAGAAGACAATGATCTGTTAATGGGTTATTTGGACAAATCCAGCTCTACGAATTAAAATGAACGATTAAAAAGCCTTAAAGAAACTTCTTTAAATTACATAATGAGCAAGCAGAAAGAAAATGCACCATCTTCTATTGCGATAACATCCGTAAAAAAAAGCACAGGATAAGTCCAGCCGATAACAGATCATTGTCATTAGCCCTTTACGATGAAGAACAAGAGCTTGAAGCCCCAATCTGAATGACTCTCTGCAGTATAAAACTGTTCTTTGTTCTTTTTTTAGAGTGATATATTCAACTAGGAGGAGAGAATTCACATCATCTACTACATCAGTCCTGCCATTCAATGTGTTAAACAAAAAAGGACAAAAGCCAATGATTACAAAAGGCAGATCTGGCTCTAAACTGAACCATTACCATTATACGATTCCTTTAATCTTCTTAGAATGATAAAATGAGCAACTGGAAGGAATTGCAGCATCTCCTATTGCCATAACATCTGTAAAAGGCATGACATGCACTACAGAAATGCAGCAGATAACAGTTCACTAGTGTAACATGCTTCACCATAAAGAACAAGAGCATGAAGTCCCAAAGAAAACGATTCATTGCTGTATATATAGGTTCTTTGGGCAGATATCCATTTAATCAAAGAGGAAAAGTCACATCATGTTCTATTACCACAACCCTGATACACTAAACACGTGAAGCGCTTTTCAGCAAGGAACACTAGACAAAGATCCACATCACAAAGATCTTTAAAGGGTTTTTTGGGCAGATCTGACTCTAATCTAATCTATTAACACTAAAGAAACGCCAAGAAACCCTCAGTTCGAGAGATATAAAAGCGAAACCAGACACCAGCCCTTCTTGTATCGCTAGAGCAATCCCGCCACCCTGTAAACATCTCATGAACTGCGTGAACAAAAGAGAGGATGCCAGTGCGCCCGAGAGCCTCCAGAAGCTCTTTGTTTTGATGGCCAGCAGCGAGCGGTACTCACACGTAAGCGTGGTAGATGAACGCCCATCCGCGCGGTCTCTCCAGAACATTGTAGAGGAAATTCTGCAGGCGTCGGTAGAACGCGTTGCGCTTCGGCGGCCTCTTGCCGGAGATGCTGGACCGCTGCTTGCTCAAGATGCTGCCGCGCTTCGTCGCCTCCGCGCCCGCGATCAGCAGCGCACCGTCTCGGCTCGATTCCGTCGCACCCGCCTCCAGCCCCACGAAGCCCACCTTCAGCTTCTTTTCGGCCTGCGGGGCGGGATACACGCCGCCGTTGCGGGATTTCTGCACCATGCTGGAGGTGCTCCTGTCGTCATGGAGATCCGCTGCTGCTGATGCTGCGGCTCTTCCGCCCTTCGCCAGGTGCGAGCATCACTGCGCGCGAGAGAGGTGCGCGGCGCTGAGGGCGTGCGGAGGAACAAGAAGCCAATAGCGACGCGAAGACGATCTGCAGCCTACCTCTCTCTCTCTCTGTCACTCTCTCTCTCTCGCTCACTCACACATACCCTCCCTCTCAATCTCTCTCTCTCTCTCTCTCTCTCTCTCTCTCTCTCTCTCTCTCTCTCCACACAGGTTTGTCTTTCCCTAGAGAACTAGTTTTGGTGCTGGGAAGGTAATTAGTCCTGTTCGGTTTTCCAAGGCGAGCATCTTACACAACCTTAAAGCCATTAATTATGTTTGTTTTTATTTCGAATCCGAATTAAATAGATCAGTTCCCTTTCTCTAACTGCATATAATTAGCTGGTTTAAATTGGTCGCCCCTGCTTGATCTCAAAACCTTCTTAAACCAGTTTACAGACTAGCCGGACCAGATTAGGCTGATTGAAAGTAGTATTTATTTACTTACTTACAGCAGTAAGGAATGGTTTTATTTGTTTAATTTGCACTTATATTGCATGACCTGTTTTTTTGGGTTTTCAAAGGTGAGCTTATAGCCAATCTTTTTCTCCACCAAATCTGATAGATAAATGCAATTCTGTAATGATGGTTTTAATAAACACTCTAAACCAGATTTTTTTTTTTTTTCAGTAAAAAGCTGTAAGAATAGGTGAGATTTTTGTTTATGTACATGTTTGGCATTTTTACTGCACAATTAATTGTGTGATTCATATGCTGCTGAAAACACATCTTAAACCATCCTGATCTGTTTTTAGAAGGTTTTAAAACCAACACAGCTGCTTATGCAATTTTGTGGCAAATTATTTTTCTTTTTACAAGTTTTATTGTGATTAGCACTTTTATTGCACATTTAAATTGTTTGGTTCATGTCGAATTTCCTCTTGTACTCTAAGAAAAGGCCATTAAAAAGGTCACTGGCATTTTACCCGTATTTTGAATGACACATTTTATTGTGTTGTGTTTTAGAGTTAAATGAAATGTCTATAATCTTAATGAAATGCTAATGCCTTGGCAGAAAGGAAAAAAAAAAGGCACCACCTGTTCTGTTTTTCTAAGGATGCTAAAAAAAACATCTGAAACCAGCCTTAGCCCTCATAGTCCGATCTGTTGTCTGGTTTTAGACCGGTTTTGGGCAGTTTTCAGCAGGTCAGACTGGGAGACACAGCTTTTTAGTCAAGATTTTTCCCAAACGGATGAGTTGTTTTTGGGCCAAATTAAAACAAAATGCAACTGAATTTTATTGTTGGAGAGGCAAAAATGGTTAAAAAGTTATTTTTTTCCCATTTATTGATTGAAAGCATGTCCCCATGCATGCTGACAGAATTCAGGAGTAAGATGTTACTTTAGTTTCAGAATAAATGTGAACATTCATCTCACTTACCAAAAAAGCAGATTCAGTATTCATCAAAATGAATAAAAACAGTAAAATCCAACTCATAATATGATGCAAACCTGCAATAATTAAATACGTTAACCAACATAAATATCCTTTATATATTTAATCCCATTTTATTAACCAGTGTCTTTGCTGATGATCCAATTTAACCATAATAAGCAAAAATGACTCAAGATAAACTAACTTTTTTTTTTTTATTGCTGAAGTGTTAAACTTTTTTCTTCTGCGTTCTGCTGTACAGACGTAAATGTGCTTTTCCTTCAGCCTGAGGCTTTTGGTGTTAAAGGGCTTTTATATTTGCCAAAAATAGAACTTTTTATATTAAAAACAAAGCAAGCCCTGCCCAGATTTAAAAAGTAACACAAAAGTAATGTAATGCAATACCTTCTACAAAAAGTAACTAAGTCATGTAATTAGTTACTTTTTTAGGGAGTAAAGCAATATTGTAATGCATTACTTTTAAAAGTAACTTTTCCCAACACTGTTCCTATGTAATGTAAAGCTTTGGGAATGTAACCCTAAAAATATATGGTGCATCAGATGATCTTTCTTATATAGAAGAATTATGATAAGGAAAACAGTATAAAACAGTTAAATAGGGTGAATTACGGTGAAATGTGACTGAAGCTCCATGTGTACATTGCATCAATCATATATACAAATTCCAGCTTTTCAGACTTTTTCAAGTCCACATCAACATGAGCCGATTCTGGGTTGTCGTGTGTTAATCTGTTTGGTCAAAAGACCAAACAGATAATTCACCATTTGTAACCCCATCCACAACACAAAGACACACAAGTAGATACAGTGTTTGCCTCCTGGGGAGCTGAATAAGACTCTGCGTACTCGTCATAAGCTCTGTGTGTTTGTTTCCAGACAACAGCAGCGTCTCCCGAGACACACGAGAGCCGCTCCAGACCCTGCTAATCAAATCAAGCGCGATCCCAGATCATTCAGCTCACATCAGACCTGCCAAAGACTCAGGAACAGCACATTCAGAAAGGATCTCATGGCACTTTCGGAACCAGTCAAGCTTTTGAATCCTTATGCTAAAAATTTGGATACAATCAATAAATTCTGGGTCAAACTGATTCCAACTTGGATTCAATACATCAAAAAATCACACATGAAAAAATAGCAAAAAGTTACATATATACTTGTGTGCTTGTGTCAAACAGGAGAACCACGTATTGAATTCACGGCAAAATTCACATGCATGAGCCAATAAATATTTATGCCTTAAATGAAGTGTCTGAATTTATTTATTTTTTTTAATTTTGGATCTGTGCACCTGCCTTTAATCATGAAATCTGTGTGTCAAACTGACCTGCTAACATCACAATTTAATAGAAATTTAATATTCATATCCCACAACACCCCAGAGCGTTAAATGTCCATTACCCTACACGAGAAATAGCAACAGAATTTTGAGAAAAACATCCTTTGAACCAGTATTTGCAAATGAGTGTGGGTCAAACTGACCTGGAACATAATATGCAGGTTAAAGACCCACATGATTCATTTTAACAGCCACATAGAGTTGACTGTTAATGCTTACCGTTTTTTTGATCACATCACTAACAGTAAGTATGAACCAGTGCGATGCAGGTCTTACCCAATGAGAGTGTGTGTGATGTGTCATTCTCTCACGGCCTTCTATATTTAACAGCATCTTCACTGCAGCTTCTCTTCAGTCATCCATCTCAGTCATCAGCTCCTCAACAACCTCTGAACAAACCAGCCCAGAGTCCCACAGCAAGGTCCATCAACATCTGAGGATGACAGTCAGGTCTGCTGAATTATACAGGGGAATAACGCTACTGCAAAGGACAAAACATCAAATATACACATCAATGTTGTTCTTCAGCTGAACGGAGCTTTATAACTTACTGATTTCTCTGAGAACGGAATAATATTTCTCAAATGTAACAGCATGCTTAATGGACAAACATAGACTATGATTCAAGTGTAATGCAAAAAATGCACCTGAATGGACCTTAAAATTACTTAATTGGTGTAAATTAATTTAGACTATGTACACTGCTGCTCAAAAGTTTGGGATCAGCCACACTTGTAATGTTTTTTTTTTAAAAAAGTCTCTTATGATTAAAAATACAGAAAAAAAAAAGCAAAATGTTATTACAATATAAAATAATGTTTTTTTATTTCAATACATAATGATGCAATGCTGAATTTTCATCAGCTGTTACTCCAGTCTTAAACGTCACACGATCCTTCAGAAATCATTCTAATATGTGGATTTATTATTAGAATTATCAATGTTGGAAACAGTTGTGCTGACAAATATTCTTTGATGAATAACAAGTTAAAAAGAACAGCATTTATTCAAAGCATAAATCTTTTCTAACAATGTAAATCTATGCTATCACTTTTTATTAATCTAACACATCCTTGGTGAATAAAAGTGTTCATTTCTTTAAAAAAAAAGAAAGAATAAAAATTTACTGACCCCAAACTTTTGAACAGTAGTGTATATTGTTAGAAAAACTTTCTATTTATTTTATTTTGTAAAAAAATCTGTTCTTTTTAACCTTTTATTGATCAAAGAATCCCGACAAAAAAGTATCACAGGTTCCAAAAAATATTAAGCAGCACAACTTTTTTCAGCATTGATAATAAATCAGCATATTAGAATGATTTCTGAAGGATCATGTGACACTTGGAGTAACGATGCTGAAAATGTAGCTTTGTATCACAGGAATCAGGAATAAATGACATTTTAAAATACATTCACATAGAAAACAGTTGTTTTAAATTAAAATAATATTTCAGAATATAACATTGTGTTCTGTATTTTTGAGCAAATAAATGCAGCCTCGATAAGCATAAGAAACGTCTTTAAAAACCATTAAAAAACTTTTGAGTGGCAGCATACATAGATAATAATATATTTATTAAATAAATAATAGTTAAATAAATTGTTACTTATTATTAATGCATTCATACAATTATATACTATATAAATAAATATAATGAAATCAAATGAAACCAGTTAATTTAGATGTTCCAAAACAATTCACATGTTTTTATGTTAGATATTTAGATTTATGTTTTTATATTTTGGGGTGAAATATGATTTGGACTGACCCATATTGTAATTTTGCATCAGCATCAGCATCACATTGTTTTTGTCTGCAGTGTAAACGTGTCTAGATGAAAGCTGTTTGTTGAATAGTGATTGTTGGAGGTGAACTGACGTCTCACACAGGGGAATATGACAGTATTGACGAATGGATGTATTATTGATCAGAGCCGAAGCTCCCTGTGGGAATCAATGACCCAGCAGCACCGTCTCCCCCGACACATTCACTCCCCATGAGAGAAAGCCAAAAATCACTCACAATCTCACATGAGACGGATGACAAATACAAGAGACGTTTGTTTTCTGATGAGCACTAGGAGCCGTGAAGACAAACTGTCCAGAAAAGCTTCATTATGAGAAGAACGCCTATAATAATTCATCAATATCTGAGCGTGTTTGTCAGGATGGAGGAGATGAAGAACAAACGCAGCGCTGCTTTTCATCTCTTCTGGGTTGTGTTGCCATGACAACATCTCAGCTAACAATGAGTGTGTTCAGGTTGTGTGTGTTTATCATCATCATCATCATCATCATTCTTACAGTACAGATGCACATAATGATGAAAAAATACTTTCAGTTTCTGAAAACCTGACCTTTGTGCATCTCATACGGCTTAAAACAACTGAAAATAAGACAAAACAAGAAGCTCAAACAGGTGTAAAATCACATTTCTTATTTTCTTTGACAGCCTTTTAATTTAATATTTGAATATATGCTGCAGTACATAACAAATCTCAGTTCTGTTTATAGCGTCACAAGATGTAAGCGAGGTTTTGTAAGCGTGTTGTTGATGTTGTAATGATTTGACCGCTGAGCTTTTGTTGATCAGTGACTGTGTTCATCATCACTGACGCTGAGAGTCGCACAAATGAATTGTTTAAACCGGTTAGGGCTGGTTACCATGACTACAGGACTGGCCTCAATCACAGAGCATTCAGAGCCCAAAACCTTCATCAGAGAACGGGTGAAGTGACTGACTGCGGCGACTAACAGCTTACATCAACACATGGGTAGTTGAGATGACATGTCAGTGGGTCAAACCACTTCAGACTTTTATTCTCAGAACCGTGAGTTTGTCTTATTTTCTTATTATTCTGAGTTTATATCTCATAATCCCGAGTTTATATCTAATAATTCAGTTTATAGCTCATAATTCTGAGTTTTTATCTTGCAATTTTGAGTTTATGCAGTATCTCATAATTCTGAGTTTACATCTCGTAATTCTAAGTTAATATCCTGTAAGTCTGGGTTTATATCTCATAATTCTGAATTAATATCTTGAAATTTGAGTTGATGTTATATTTCAGTTTATAGCTCATAATTCTACATTTCTATATCTTGCAATTTTGAGCTTATGCAGTATCTCATAATTCTGAGTTTACATCTCATAATTCTAAATTAATATCCTGTAAGTCTGAGTTTATATCTAATAATTCTGAATTTATATCTTGAAATTTTGAGCTTACGTGTCATATTTCAGTTTATAGCTCATAATTCTAAATGTATATATCTTTCCATTTTTACATTATATCTCATAATTCTGGGCTTATATCTTGTCATTTTGAGTTTATATCTGATAATTCTGAATTTATATCTTGTAATTTTGAGTTTATAACTCATAATTCTGAATTAATATCTTGAAATTTTGAGTTATAGCTCATAAATCTAAATTTTTATTACTTGCAATTTTGAGTTTATATCTCATAATTCTGGGCTTATATATTGTAATTTTGAGTTTTCATCTCGTAATTTTGAGTTAATATCTTGTAAGTCTAAGTTTTTCTCATAATTCCGAATTAATATATTAACATTTTGAGATAATATGTCATATTTCAGTTTATAGCTCATAATTCTACATTTATATCTTATAAGTCTACATTTGTATTACTTGGAATTTTGAGTTTATATCTCATAATTCTGGGTTTATATACTGTAATTTTGAGTTAATATCTTGTAAATCTAAGTTTATCTCATAATTCTGAGTTTATATCTCATAATTCTGAATTAATATATTGACATTTTGAGTTTATATGTCATATTTCAGTTTATAGCTCATAATTCTAAATGTATATATCTTTCCATTTTTAAATTGTATCTCATAATTCTGGGCTTATATCTTGTCATTTTGAGTTTATATCTGATAATTCTGAATTTATATCTTGTAATTTTTAGTTTATATCTCATAATTCTGAGTTTATAACTCATAATTCTGAATTAATATCTTGAAATTTTGGGTTATAGCTCATAAATCTAAATTTTTATTACTTGCAATTTTGAGTTTATATCTCATAATTCTGGGCTTATATACTGTAATTTTGAGTTTACATCTCGTAATTTTGAGTTAATATCTTGTAAATCTAAGTTTATCTCATAATTCTGAGTTTATATCTCATAATTCTGAATTAATATATTGACATTTTGAGTTTATATGTCATATTTCAGTTTATAGCTCATAATTCCAAATTTATATCTCAGTCTACATTTTTATTACTTGGAATTTTGGATTTATCTCTCATAATTCTAAATGTATATATTGTAAGTTAAGTTTATATCTCATAAATCTGAATTGATCATAATTCTGAGTTTGGATCTTACGATTCTGAGTTTATATCTTGTAATTCAGAGTTTATATTTTATAATTATCAGTTCAGATCTTGCAATTATGAGTTTATATCTTACAATTCAGTTTATATTTTATCTCATAATTCTGAGTTTGTCTTGCAATTATGAGTTTTTTACCTCATAATTCTGATTTTATATCTCATAATTTTCAGTTTATATCTTGTAAGTCTGAGTTTATATTTCTTCATCCTGAGTTTGTCTCATAATTCAGAGTTTATATCTTGCATTCTGAGTTTATATTGCAATTCTGAGTTAATATCTCATAATTCTTCTTCTTCTTCTTTTTTTTTTTTAAAGAATTATCAGATGAAAAGATGCAATTACCCGTTTTATATTTTTATTCCGTGGTGAAATAAGTTTCCATAGTCTCATTCTACATAATTTCTGGCTTCTATCATGTCTTCCTCTGGTGATTCTTCCTTCTTGAATGAGTATGAGAAGTGAAGGATCCTGTAATGCATTTTTATATATTATTATTATTATTTTTTCATTTGTACAAAGTAACTTACAAAAACTACTGGAGTATGTTTTACAAGAAAATACTGTTTCAGACTTTCTACTTAAAAAATCTCACATTTAATCCATGTTACGTGCCATTTCTTTGTAAATATTTGTGAAATTTACCAGCAATTTCTCAGTGAAAATTGTTTCTACACTTACTTTTATTTAGAACGTTGAGATGTGGCGATTATGAGCAGGTTAGTGTGAATCAGACACCTGTCTCCTTTGCTAAAGCCTGAAGGAACAGTCTGTGAGTTTTTTTATAAAGCGTCTTCAGCATTCACAAACAGCAGAGCTGAAATGTGCCAGCGTTAGACGTTCTGGAGTGGCTTCATTGAGCTTCAATGGCTTCATCTTCAGCAGAGCCAGATGGCCTGTTCTGGAGGATTAGCTTTAGTGTTTGTGTGCCGTTTGATGTTTGGAGAGAGAAACGCCAACGGTTCTGTTGTGCAGAAGAAAAGACTTTTTGCTTTTATGGGTTTGCCTTTCATATACTGCTGTCATTTCAACCTTCAAATCCTCTTACTATACTAATGTTGTTTAACCAATAGCCTTTTCACTATTTTTAATTGATAATTCACCCAAATATGAAGGTTTGTCATCATTTACTCACTCTCATGTCATTTCAAACAACATTAGAGCCCCACTGATCTTTAGTATATTAACAAAAATCACAATCTCAAAATGTTTTCTTTTGTGTTCTACAGAAAAAAGAAAGTCAGACAGATTTCAAACAACATGAGGGTGAAAAAATGATGCAAGAATGATCATTTTGGATGAACTATGCCTGCAACCAGTCCTGCAGTATCAAATACAAAAATTCTTTGTGGTATGACCTTAAAAAAATAATGTTGGAGTTTAGCAATAAATTGTGAAAAGTCTTAGTTACATTTTATTTTTTTAATTCCATAATGGAAACGAAAACAACAATTGTGAGATGCAAACCCAACACTTATGAGAAAAAAAAGTCCAAATTGTGAGATATAAACTTGTGAGATAAAAAGTATTACCTTTTTATTTTTTAGTTCCATGGCAGAAGCATGCTTCTAAGTGTCCGTAGACAGAAAGTGCAGCATAAGGCATCAAGAGGCCTCAAACCGGGTTAAGACGGACGCTTGGCACCGAACCACAGGAACCCACGGCGGGACGAGAGCCAGAACCTTACAGGGCCACAAAACCTGCTGTCCAGAACAGAGCTCATGGCATCAGATACTGAGATACTCCACGCTTACATGGGACACAAACATCATTTAGACACAGAAATGAAGTGATAACATATGTTCCTTTAATGCAAAGTCAGTTTGTTTAAAGGAATCTGCCAAATGCATAAATGTAAATGCATAAAAGCCATTACATTTTTTTGACGTGAAGAAAGTTGGGGAACAGACTTCACATGTCATAAATAAACACAATCTTCATTATGAATAAAAGCTTCAGCATCATTTATCTGCAGATGGAATTTGCATCAACGTTTTTTGATTAAAAGAAGTTTAGACAATTGTAAGTGTGACTGAAGAGTCCAGATTCTCTGTGGTTCTGCTCACGGTAATCATGTGTGTGTATATGGACACGGTTTTGATCCAGACAGATCAGAGGAAATCAATGCCATGAATCCAGTGCTGTTTGAGCGAGCGTGAGTCAGCAGTTCACACACCGTCCTGTATGTGTGTGTGTGTGTGTGTGAGAGATGCAGCACTGACGGAGTCTCAATCAGGATAGAGTTTCCCTCATGTTTGGCGACACAGAAACGACACACCTCAGCTTTAAGATGAAACACTTCATTTCGGCAGTATTTAGACCCTGCATCCTCATATGAGGACGTTATATTCTAGTGAATTTCTCTGAGACTCTACATGCCAGTTTTAAGTCTGGATATCCTGTTCAGAGCACATTCTTTTCAGAGATACTAAATGGATGTTTCACCATGAGCACTCTCTCTCATTGGCCTTCAAAAATGTCTAATATTAATTAAGTGACACATATGGAGATATGATTATATTTTGTAATTATCATTTAAATCTGACTAGGTTTTAAACTGGGTGTCATAAATCAACATCTTAGGAAAATGTTACGGGGTTTCGAATCAAAATATGACTTTCCGTTCTGAAACAGGATGTTGTTTTCATACATGTCCTCATATGAGGTCACCGGGACTAAAAGCATGTTTATTGCGCATTTTGGGAGACACAACAAATGAATTGGGAAATAAACTATATTTTAATATTCCTATGGAATCTTATATATTATTATGAAAATCTTGTCAATTATTACACTTCTATTTTAATTACATGTTTCCCCCAAAACACATTAATATGCAAATTTATGCATATTTGCATTTGCAAATACGCAGATTTGGTTTATAGATAAATCGTATATGAGAAAACCCTTTATAGCCATTTTACACACATTTTGCATAAAGAAAAATGGTATATAACGTCATTCTTATAACATAGTTGAGACTCAAAGTTTGGTTAAAAAACTTAATAAATAAATTAAAAAAATAATGAAAACTGAAGATGTATTGGTGATTTAGAAAAAAACATATCATTTGCTTTTACCTATGCATGTTCATATCTTATTTTAATTTTTTTTAATTGAGTCCCGACGTCCTCTACCAAGGACATAGCATAACTTATAAATGAAATTTCATTTAATTATTATTATTATTATTACTATTTATTTATTTATTTAAACATTTTTTAATGTTCTAAACAGTGTAATGACATAAAAAAATACTATTTTTTCCCCCGGGTCTCAGCAGATTATATTTTGAAGGGGTTTTACAAAGGGGTCTGTTTGTAAAACTGATTTATAGAACAGTATTTTTTCCCTAAAAACATGGTCAGATTGCCTTTTCTTTCTGCCTGTTGGCAGTATTTTATAATTTATGAAAAAAAAAAAACTAAATTTTAATATATGCAAATTAGTGCATAATTTACTAGATAATGAAAGGTTGCATATTTAAACGTCATTTCTGAAAACCTGTAATACAAAGAAATGTCTGGAATTCCTAATGAAATCGATCATGTGGGGAAATATGGTGATATTAGTTGTTTTATTTTATCTTTCTTTCTTTCTTTTTTAATCCTATTTACCTATGGTGTCAATTAATTAAATGTTAATTAAGTGCCTTAAAAATGTATAAAATTTTAATGTGCTGTTTTAAACCACAGAAAACAAGGAAATACTGTGACTTAATGCAAAACTGTAAAAAAATCCACGTGGTGGCTAATTTGCATACATGCACATATTTAAATATCATAAGTAATATTGTCACTACAAAAAAGTGATTGTGCATTTGTAATTTGGCCTGCTTCTTAATCCTTGTTAAAACTACTGTTGCTAAGAGTGAATCTAATTTAACAGCCAATGGGCATATAATGTCATAACAAAAAAAAAAAAAAGTTTATAATTTTCTTGATGATTATTTAAACTTTCTTGACAGATTAGAGGTTGCAAAATATTGTGGCTTATGCAATATTATCATATGCCTGTAGAAGCTCCTCTTTAAAATCATTTAATTAAACAGGACATTCAGTAAAAATCATGTCTGTTAATGATTTAGAGACACTTCTGCATTCTGTTTATTCGTCCTTTATCCAAAATATCATCTCAAGCAATCTAGACCAGCGCTGTTACAGTCATACAGCTGTAGACTCTGCACTCATGCAGCTCTGCTCTGCTATTTCTCATTATTTCTTATTGATTAACGAGTGATCCAGGGTTCATGGGTCGCCTACATGACTGTGTTCTGTAACTAATGGAACAAACTGTGACACTCGACCTTCACCTGAGCGGCTGAAGGAGACGCTCTCTGGCCCTTGTGAGCTGACAGCGTCCCGTGGGAGGATGTGTGAGGATGGAAACGGACCTTAGTGCTAATATTACACTGACTGAATGTGAAAAATACCTTTGCCATTCGTCCTCAAACAACTGCAACAATGCCATTCCTCAGGCTCTGCTGGAGCTTCAGATGGATTTGGAGAGTCTATCCTGTCCAAAACTAAGAATAACAGAAATGCTTCAACTTGTCAAATCTTCATGATGTATGAAGTTTTAATGCGGCAAAACATTAACACACATTTATTAAAGCATGATAATACAGGGAAAACTTCTGTTCAACTCCTATATTCTAAAGGGTTTCACAAAGGTTCATATATCATTGGCTTAATTTTACACAACATGGTGACATTTTTTTCCAGTCTGTTGACAGTATTTTCGAATTTTTGGGGTGATAAAAAGAGAACCAAAAACCCCTCTGGAAAAACAGAATTCAGAGCCTGGCTTTATTCAATATTCAGATTTATGCAAATCCATGCATATTTAATTAGATCATTTCATATGCGCATATTTAAACATAACATTTAATTTACAGTGATTAATCATGCTTACATCTATTATTTAGTTAAAAGTTTACTCTATTCACCTGTGCTGTCTTGCCTTAAAAATATATTCTGTGGTAGTAAAATATTTTTCCCAGTACAATATATAAATTACATGTATAATTTTTGAACTATAGCAGCACTAAGCATTCATTTTGATGAGGTGTAAATATTACTGTAAATATAATGAAATACTGATACAGAATGAAAGAGAAACTTACCTCAGTGTGAATTACAGTTGAAAGTGGTCAAAAGGTTTTTTATGATGTCACTTCCTTAAATATATTGTCAGGAAGATCAATTCATTATTTTGAGCACAGAAAATGTTACAGAATAACAAGTTTAAAAATAAAGTGTGGAACACAGACAAATCCAGCATTTCTTAGAAATTAGAAACAAATGTTTTAAGACAGAAAACATACATGGTAAAACATTTTAATTTAGCAAAAAAACAAAAAAAAACACGTTTTATTCTATAAAAGCCATCAGAAAGTGCTCAAGACTGCAGACATTAATAGTGAAACGTTAAACAAAGTAACGCTCTGTGTTCTATTAATATCAGTTGTGAATCACGACGGTTTCCTGAGAATTACAGTCTCTCAGTATTTCTGCAGCACGCTGTGAATGGAGGCGATGGATCGATGCTCTCATGTGGGTCAAACACACACCCGACTGCGGCACCTGTGACCCCGATTCACTGAACAGCAGCTCTGTATGATTTAATACTTCACTACGTTTTCCTTAACACTGTACTGACTGCATCTAGTGCAGGAAACCGCAAATAAATCAACCTGCTGTAACCCACTTACTTCATCTACAACACATTAACATGCAACAAAACACATGCACACATGCAAATACACGCATGCTCTCTCTGCCTTTAGAAACTTAAAATACAAATGTAAAACATACATTTTTTTTCTAGTAAAAAATACAAATTTCATTCAAGATTTTTAAATGAGAGCTGAACATTCGTGATAGCATTATATATTAGTTATTATCCAATAACCCTACACAAATCAGGGTTGCAATAATGCAAACCTCATATAAAATGCATGTCAAAGGAAAATACGGAGGATGATTAATATTTTCTGCAGGTTAAGCTGCTTCATTCACTGACCTTTTGTTGAATAAGAACAAAAGTCTGACTTCATTTTCAAGCTCTATTTTGTTTCCTATTCATGAAATCCGGCGTGCATGATAAATGTTGAGTAATAATTGGGTTTTATCTCTATAAAGAGCTGCGTGAGATAACAGCGTGACTAATAAGAGCTGCCATCGCATCAGACGCAATTTTCGTTCAGGTGAAAAACCGAATAACAACGCAGTTGTTTAGAGATAAACGCCACACGCTCACAGCAAAGCATTCAGAGGCTTCGTCTGATAAGAATTTCATTAAAATCTTTATTTCATTACATGTGTTACATTCAATATCCAATGTTTCGTTTGGACACATATATGATGGCATAAATACAAACAAGCGTTCATCTGTTGTGTCGTCCCTAATCAATAGTATAAGATGAGTGAGCAGAACTTCACACCCGCGGATATTTACATAGAAAGTCAAACTTTATACAAAGTCCATGCCGTCAATATTTACACACGGAAAAAGAGACGCCTCCGAGCAACCGGCCTTTACAGTTTGTTCTTACAAAAGAAACGCAGCGTTAATAGGGAGCTTCTGACCACAAAAATGGGACATGACGTGTCAATCTCATCCAGAATTGTTATTAGCAAGAACCGGACATCAAAACTGGCTTCGTGTTGGGGTGACGTCTGCATTTAAAGGCATTTTAGAATGGAAAACTCAAATAAATAAACACAGGCCGTCCGGAAGGACGATGGAAACGGGGATCGGTTATTCCTGTAGTGCTTTCTAGGTGAATTCAGTTTGATTTGATGATGGAAATGCTGAATAAATGAAATGTGGCCAATGAGAAAGTGTCTGAAACACTAAATTAAAGAAAGGAAATAAATGATAAGCCCTTATAATGTCTTTCGACTGAAATGCATTATGGGATGAAGTTAAGTAGCATCATGGTGAGGATCAGTGCGCTGAAAAACGCTACATACTCAGTAGTTTTTCTGCTTTTGTCATACGAGAAACAATTTTTTAGAAAAAAAGAAGCAGCAGAGCTGAAGTGAACGGATTAAACTACATGAGGAAGAGGATGAAGAAAAGAGGAAGAAGCGACTGGCATCAGATCATTGGCTGCTGGAGATTAGTGTTCATTTTTATAGTGCTTTAGAGGAAATGGCTTCACGTGAGGACGTTCCTTCAAATAATTAGCATGATGAAATAAAATGTCATTCATTGTGAAGTACAGTAACATGGTGAATCTCACCAAATCAGTCAATGAGTCATATTTCACTCCAAAAATCACAAATAAAACTAGATCAGCATCAAGAAAATAAAGCCTGTTTAGGAATTTAAGATTGATTAAAAAAAAAGCAAAAAAAAAAAAGGGCAAAAAACATGAAAAAAGCCAAAAATAAATGCAAAGAATTATTATGTATTATTTAAATTTAAAATAATGTAATAATCATACGCTGGTATTTGTTGTACTGTCTATTGATCGTGCCAATTTAAATAATAAACATTGTACTACAGTATTTTTATGGTATTACAGTAATGAAAATCACATTTGAGAATTATGAAATTTATTTTTTATAAATTATTATTATTATTTATCAATTATTGAATTTTTTATTATAAATAAGAAATACATGGATAGAGAATTTGGGGAAGAAATGTGCTTAAATGTCATGAAAATAATGTCACAGAAAATAAAAACAGGCTTCATTTTCTTTCTGCAAAATATTGAAATATATGTTTTATGAAATTATATATATATATATATATATATATATATACTCTACCACTCAAGTTTGGGATCAGTAAGACTTGTAATGTCTTTTAAAGAAGTGTCTTATGCTCATCAAGGCTTCATTTATATGATCAAAAATACAGAAAAAAAACAGTATTTTATTACAACATAAAATAATGGTTTTTATTTTAATATACTTTAAAATATAACTTATTCATGCAATGCAAAGCTTAATTTTCATGAGCTGTTACTCCAGTCTTAAGTGTCACATGATCCTTCAGAAATCATTCCAATATGCTGATTTATTATTAGAATTAATGTTGGAAACAGTTGTGCTGCCAAATATTTTTTTGGAACCTGTGATTCTTTTTTTCAGGATTCTTTGATGAATAACAAGTTAAAAAGAACAGCATTTATTTAAAATATTAATTTTTTTTTAACAAAATAAATCTATGCTATCACTTTTTATTAATTTAACACATCATTGGTGAATAAAAGTATTAATTTCTTTCAAAAAAAGAAAGAAGAAACATTTACTGACCCCAAACTTTTGAACAGCAGTGTATATTGTTAGAAACCTTTCTATTTCAAATAAATGCTGTTCTTTTTACCTTATTGTATCACAGGTTCAAAAATATTAAGCAGCACAACTGTTTTCAACACTGATAATAAATCAGAATATTAGAATGATTTCTGAAGGATCATGTGACACTTGGAGTAACAATGCTGAAAATTTAGCTTTGTATCACAGGAATAAATTACGTTTTAAAATATATTCAAATAGAAAACACATTTTAAATTTAAATAATATTTCACAATATTACAGTTTTCACTGTATTTTGATCAAATAAATGCAGCCTTGATGAGCAGAAATGTCTTTAAAAACCATTAAAAATCTTACTGATCCCAAACTTTTGAGGGGCAGTGTATATATATATATATATATATATATATATATATATATATAATTTTTTTTATTGTGATGTGAAATGTAACCGTGACTGTTTTTTATGAGATTCATAGGAGACCTAATGGATCCGTTTTAAGATCCGCAACAATAATCCTCCTGTCAGGTGGGCACTGATAGTGTACAGGTTGAGTTGAGCGAGTATTTGGCCAAATTGACATAAAAAATGTAATTCATCAAAAACCACCAACTCGAGTGCAGAGGAATTCCACCTTCATTTGCATTGGTCTGCGTGTTCGTTTACGGGTTGAGGCTCGTCTCACCGACCTCCAGGAACAGCGAGGTGTAAAACTCAGGCTCTAGCTGTTTGTTACGGTAGCGGTTCACGATTTCTGCGATCTTCTGTTTCCGCCGCACGTGTGGCGGGCTGTAAGAATCGCTTTCGAGACGTTTCCTCCGACACGCGTTTATTACAGTCTGCCGCACCAGGAATCCTGGAGAGGGTGAGAGAATGACAAATTCATCACTGTAGACTTCACTGTAGACTTCAACTATGGGACACACACACACATACCCAGTGATCTCCTGCTGACCACCATGTTGTCCACCAGAGGAATGACCATGTTGAATTTTCCCATAGCGCCGTGCAGTTTGATCCGAAACAGACCGGTCTTCAGCGGATGGATGAATATTATAGGAATATCCTTCTCTGAGGAGCTGGACCTGAGAGAGAACACGTATGATGGTAAATGAAATCAATTCAGGGACTGAAATCAGTCTTTCAAACTGTTTGTTACCTGGAAGCGCTGCTATTGACGGCCGTCTCTACGCCGGTGCTCGTCTCTGCCAGTAACTCGGACACGGGAAAGTTCTCTGAGAGAAACAGGGCAAATTTGGTATAGGATTTACTTGTAAACAATGAATTTAAATGAAGAAAGTGGAAAACATTTTACCTATATCATCGTATCGCTCAACCCACACGACCAACACTTTAGTGTCCGGTCCTAATGGTGGTATCGTCCTGCCGGGCGGCAACTTCCTACTTTTCACTGTGGGGGACTGAGCGCAAGGAATATACATTATACACAATCAGTCAATAATTTGGAATAATCAAGATTTTTTATTGTTTTTGAAAGAAGTTTCTTCTGCTCACCAAGGCTGCATTTATTATCAAAAATACAGTAAAATTGTAAAATATTATTATATTATTTCTGTGATCAAAGCTGAATTTTCAGCATCATTACTCCAGTCTCCAGTGTCACATGATCCTTCATTTGATTATCAATGTTAACTTTAATGTGCGTTAATGTTGATTAACATGCTACCAACATGCTAACAACTTGCTAATCATGCTAAAAACATGCTAGCAACTTGCTAATTATGTTAGAAACATGCTAGCAACATGCTAATCATGCTAGCAACTTGCTAATCATCCTAGAAACATGCCAGCAACTTGCTAATCATCCTAGAAACATGCTAACATTTTAAACTTTTAAAACTTTTTCAAACTTTCTGGTCCAGCTTTCTCAAGCCAACCTAAAGTTTGTCTTGACGAACTTTACTATCTAGTTGTAAAATATTATTATATTATTTCTGTGATCAAAGCTGAATTTTCAGCATCATTACTCCAGTCTCCAGTGTCACATGATCCTTCATATGATTATCAATGTTGAAAATAGTTATACTAATAAAAATGTTTTTTTATTTTTTAAAGAACTTAATACTTTTATTAATCAAGGATGCATCAAATTGATAAAAATGTGATACATTATTAAAATTCAAAATAAGTGTTTTCTACGTGAATGTCTGTTAAAATGTAATTTATTTCTGTGATCAAAGCTGAATTTTCAGCATCATTACTCCAGTCTTCAGCGTCACATGATCCTTCAGAAATCATTCTCATATGCTGATTTGCTGCTCAGCAAATGTTGAAAACAGCTATACTAATAAAAATATAAGGGTTTGGGGATTTCTTGTCAAAAAAAAAAAAAAAAAATCAATATTTTTATTAATAAAGGATGCATTAAATTGATAAAAATTGACAGTAAATACATTTATAATGTTACAGAATATTTCTATTTCAAATAAATGCTGTTCTTTTGCACTTTTTATTCATCTTTGACTCCTGAAAAGAAAAACATATGATGGTTTCCACACAAATATTGGGCAGCACAACCATTTTCAACATTGATAATAATCAGAAATGTTTGTTGAGCAGCAAATCAGCATGTTAGAATGATTTCTGAAGGATCATGTGACGCTGAAGACTGGAGTAATGATGCTGAAAATTCATGATTCAGAAAATAAATTACATTTAAATATATATTCACACGAAAAACTGTTATTTGAAATTGTAATAATATTTCACAATTTGTACTGTTTTTACAGTAATTTTTATCAAATAAATGTAGCCTTGGTGAACAGGAGAGTCTACTTTAAAAACAATATAATTAGAACCTTTTAGCCAATATATAATATATGCCTCATAACTGCACTGATCTGAAAGCTCAGGTCTGAGAGTGTGGTTAGTTACCCGTTGCGTGGGTCCCATGTTGTCGGAGTGATTCGGGAAGAGCTCCAGAGTGAGGTTTGGCTGCTTCAGTAAACTGGGTAAGAGCTCCATCTGAGAGTCGGAGTCTGCGGTCGGGAAGCTGTGCTCTGATGACTCGGCTACGGCAGTACGGCAGGAGATAAATGAACATTTGTCACATTAAATAAATCAATATGAATTCATTATATGGGTTAAACACATTAAACTAATGGAGAAATCAATACTCCATTAATAGTCTGCAGTGTGTTAGAAAGGATGCATGCTGCCTCAAATTCACGTTTCTGTTCAGCCACAAATTTAATAAAAGCTGAAAGTGTTTGAATACAGAAAGCAATCCAAAAGTGTTGTGTGGGAACTAAACAGAATGTTTTACCGGACGAGTCGCTGAGGGACGGCACGACAAAGGCGATTTCCGTCAGAGCGTCTGCGTAATAGAGCACCCGCTTCTCTCCGTTAAACACGCCGCCGCCGGTGTCGCCCAGAGTCACTGAATCATCTGCACAAACACACACAATCGTGACACCACATCCACATTTATATTATTACACATTATGAGTAAATCAGTGTGAATCACTGTCTTGATCAAACACAGTCAAACAGTGTTTTATCCCTATAGTATCATCATTAGAATACAACAAAACATGAAGGTGCTTCTATGTTTTCAGATAATCATGCTGACTTACTATATTTGTTGTAAATAACGTACGTTGTCATGATTATATTTATAAAGATGTTACAGACAGCTGTTTCTTTTCATTTTATTGTTAACATGACAAATCTCTGCTAATCTGCTAAATTAGCCCATGTGACAAGTGCTCTACTTAAAATAAACTAGTGTTATTACTAAACAAAAACATTGAAAAAGTGTCATTTTTTATTCTAATAAAGCTGCAAATAAAATACTTTTTTAATATTTGATGAAAAAATAGATTTAATTTAAATTGTTGACTAACTGAAAACAAGATTAAATTGAAGTAAAAAAAATTACTAAAACAAAAAAAGAAAACTAAACAGAAATATTAAAAAATAATTCACACATAAAAAAATAAAAACACAAAATTACTAATTTAAAATTACAAAGAAAACTGAAAATATAGAATTAAAATATTTATTTAAAATAGTTTAAGTAAAAAAAATACTGAAACTAAAATAAAAATAAATGAAAGCTAAAAAGAAAAAGAAAAAAAATAATATAAAACATACAAATTACTAAAATTTACAATTAAAATGAAAACTGAAAATATATAATTAAATTTTTATTTATTAATAAATTATTAACAAAACTTAATACATATAACCTATGGTGTATAAATAATACAAAATTAACATCAAAATAAACAAAACAGAAGTGTACTGTTAAATAAAATGGTTGATTAAGTGAAAACAAGTTTTAATTAAAGTAAAGAAAATACTAAAACTAAAATAAAAATAAAAACCTAAAGAGAAATATTAAAAAAAATAAATAAAAAACACAAAAGTACTAACATTTACAATTAAAATGAAAACTGAAAATATACAAATATAAATAAAAAATAAATAAATATAAACAATGGTGTATAAATACAAAATTAACACCAAAAATAAGTGTACTGTATATACTAAATAGAAATGTTGCCTTTGTGACTAACTGAAATACAATTTTGAAATAACAGTTACTAAAATTACTAAAATGAAAACTGAATTTAAGTTGAACAGAAATACAGGAACCGTGTGAGTGTGTGTTTGTGTTTGTGTGTGTGTACCTGGTGTCTCAGCGCCGTTCGACGTGTTGATGGTCCAACTGGTGAACACACTGCCCGTCCATCCCGGATGCTGTCCGACCTCCACCGGCCATCCCAGAGACAACAGGAGCTCCAGGAAGTGTGGCTGTACGTTTGCCGACGACTCCACGTTCCTCAAGATCTACACACACAAGCTCATTTTTAATAATGCTGATTTATGCACACCTGTGACATCTGCTGCATTCCTGCTGTAAGAACTAGTGCACTTTCACTGCAGGACACTCATTAGGTTTCACCTCTTGGCTGCTCTTCTGTCCAGCTTTCATGTAGAAGATAAACACAGTGTCACACGGCCGGGACGGTAACAGGTCCAGGAAGCCGACGTCGTCGAAAAAGCCCGGCACAGATGAGTCCAGAGCGATAAGGTGAGGAGGCAGTCGACTGTTTCCAGGCTCCTGAGAGAAAACACACACACACACACAAAGCACCAGCTAGATATAGATCAATGTTTTTTCATTTCCTGTCATATGGTATGGAACTGAAATCAGAACCGACAACTGGAACTGATTAGAAGGAAAAGCTGAAATGCTGAAAATCTCAAAACTACTGGTTGATTGTCAGTGCATCACTAAGAGAGACATTCAAAGCAAACGTCTGACAGTCTGTTCTCGTACCTTGAGCGCCTCTAGTGACAGGAAGCCGAAGTGCGAGAGGAAGAGGCGTGCCGTCTGAAACTCTTGAGCGGGAGCTGGTGGTTTACAGTCTGTCAGCGGGTCTGGGAAGGGTTTGTTCCTCCATAACTCCTCTGTGTAGTGCTCCAGTTTCGTCTCGTAATCTATCTGCTTTCCCATCACAGCTCGCAGCTTATCGTGCTGCTGCTCCAACTGAAACACACACACACACACACACACGATAAGGATGAATACATAACAACTGAGAGTGTGAGTTCCTGATAAACACTCATATATCGTGCCAGGAGCAGTGAGATGTTTTATATTCACGTTGTGAATCATGAGGTGCACAGATTTTTTAACACTTCTTTCCATGCAGTCGTTACCGATAACCGCTTATCATGGAAGAAAGAAAGTTAAATAATATTTAAATGTTTTAAACAGCCATTCAGATTTTTGTATTTGGTATGGTGTTTTTCACAACACCAAATATTACTATTTAAGTCAATCACATTATATTCATTTCTACTGTTTCAAAGCAGCTTCACAGTACTAAACAGGAAAACTGTACAATCAATAATGCAAACTTCCTGAAATATGAGACAACGTTCAATTCTGCTGCATGTCATTTATTTAAAACTTAAAGGCTTACTTTACTGTATTACTATGACTATTACTGTATACTATTACTGTACTTTTGGTTAGTTTTAGTAATTTTTATTAGTTTTTTTTGCTATATAGTTTTTACTAATTTTTATTTCAGTTTTAGCTTTAGATTTTTTTTTAGTACATTTTACTTTTTTTTACATTTAGTTTTTTAATGAAAATAAGAAATGTTGGCTTGGCAACTAGCTGAAATGAAACAAGTTTCAGTTTTATTTATTTTATTTCAGTTTAAGTTAATTAATTATTTTTTTTACTATAATAAAATAACCCTGGTTTATGTGTTTTTTTTTGTTAGTGTTTTTTAAAGGCTTAATTTTTTTCTTTTTCTTTTTACTTTTAATGTAATTTTGGTAAGTTTTAGTAATTTTTTTGTGGGTTTTTTTTGTAATTTTGTATTAGTGTTTTTTTTTTTTTTTACTATAGCTATATAGTTTTTACTAAATGAGAAATAAGCTAAATGAAATAAGTTTCCATTTTTTATATATTTTATTTAGGTTTAAGTGTAATTTTTTTTTTTTTTTAACCATTTTTTTTCATTTTGGTTTTATTTATTTATTTTTTAACTATAATAAAATAGCCCTGGAAAATACGTAAACATTTTTTACATTTTAATTTGGACTAAAACCTGACTGAATTGAAATGTTCTGATTCCTTGTTAATACTAGTTATATTTGTGTTCTTTTACACTTAATCTCTTTAGAAAATTTGTTTACTTGATACATTTTTAATCTGGGTTAAAACATGCCAGATAAAATATCTATAAATTGAAAATGTTCTGATTCTTATGTTCTGATTCTTTGTTTTACATAAAAAAAAAAATAATAAAAAAAATTATTCAATTTGTTATTAAGAGGACAGCAGTTAATCTTTTTGTAACTTAATGCAATACCATAATAAAAGCCTCAGCAATTATTTTGAAATTAAAAATTGATAACGTCCACATAGAAATGTCAAGTGTGTAATACTAAAGCTAACAAAATGTTCTGAGGCTTTTTTACCTCCTTATCCACAATGTCATGGAGATCCGGGATGCTCAGGTCAGCTTTCACAAATGGAATCTTATCCACTTCCTCTGGGAACGGCCTGTGCTTGACATTAAACCGAATCCCTACGTCGTTTTTGGGAGCCGGTCGGCTTTCAGGAACAAACACTTGCTGTAGGACAAAAAGAGACAAAGTATAATCATAACTGCCACGCATCATACTTGTTTCTTACTAATTTTGGATGCCGATTCCAAAAAAAGTCCTTTGCTTCTTTCATTTTTTGCTTTTGATAATCGTTTTAAAGCTGAAGTCGTCTTGTGTTCTCCCTTAATCAGCAGAAAAACACCATAAACACGATTTCTGTCTTCATCTTAGCCAGATTACAATGATTTGTTCAATTCTTAGCCCATTCATTTCACATTTTTACTAGTAATTAATGAATAAGCACTAGTGCCTAGTTAGTAGGTAAAAATAAGTACTAGTAGCATTAACATAGATACTAGTATGTTTTAAAGATTAAATGTTAAAACAGCCTGCCATACTGATTGGCTACTAAAAGCACATCTCTGTTTTGATTGGTTGTTGAAGTTGCGTCTTACCTTCTGATTGGCTCTTGCTCCTCGAGGCTGATGGAAGAGCTGCATTGTCCACGCGTGTCGACCAGACATGCCTCTGATTAACATGGTGACTGACGGACAGGGGTCTGCTGACACAAATGCACTGATAAGAAGCCAGAAATCAGAGCCGTAATGTACTGGAGGAACGAGATGTGAAGTGTGCGGTTCTCACTCTGCTCGTTTCCCAGCGGCTGCTCCAGCATGGCGAGAATGACAGAGTTATCCAGGACGAAGTATCTGAAATTGCTGTGAGACGTGGAGGTGAGTCGTGAGTATTTGATCAGCGTGTCCTCGTTCAACAGACTGCAGGGTGAAGCGGGGCCGCTGGGAGACGGGAACGCACCCAACACCTGCATTATACTGGAACACACAGCAACACAAATCAGAGACAGGATTAAATATCATAGGAGAGAAATCAATAAGGGTTTATGAAGGATGCTCACCATGATAACGTGGCCTCGGCAGCGTCTTTGACCCTCATAGATGCCGGGTTGTGCTCTTTGTCACCTTTGTACTTCACTTCCTGTTCGCCGGTTTTGGACTTGCTGCCCGAGATGCCGAGCTCGACAATCTCCAACACCTCAATCAGACAATCCTTAAAGATACAATGCAATAATACAAGACTGAGCTCATAAAGTGAAACACATCCAAATTAAAAAAACAGATGAGTGACCAAAACAACAAAAAACAAAAGTTTTCAGAATTTTAATTAAATTCTTGAAAATATTTATGCATGTTGTTTCAAGTACTGTTCTAAAAAAAACGGTAAAAATGTAGTTAAAACATTGTGTTTTCCACAAATTAAATAAATATATTTTTATATACGCACTAATACAATAAAGTATGCTACTGTTAAAAAGGCTGGAGTGTTAGTTTAAAAAAAAATAAAAAATAAATAAT
>JAHKKF010531867.1:0-23934 GCA_019740295.1 Labeo calbasu | reverse complement strand
TCTATCTATCGTTCTGTTGTTCTATTTATCATTCTATCATTATCTATCTATCTATCCATCTATCTATCTATCTATCTATCTATCAATATCATTTTATTGTTCTACCATTCTATCTATCACTCTATCGTTCTTTCGTTCAGTTGTTCAATATCTATCTTTCATTCAGTTGTTCAGTATCTATCGTTCTATCATTCTGTCGATCGTTCTATCTATTGTTCTTTCGTTCAGTTGTTCAATATCTATCTTTCATTCAGTTGTTCAGTATCTATCGTTCTATCATTCTGTCGATCGTTCTATCTATTGTTCTTTCGTTCAGTTGTTCAATAATTATCTATCTATCCGTCTATCTATCGTTCAGTAACTATCCTTCTACCATTCTAACGTTCTATCATTCTAACATTTTATCGTTCTATCTATCGTTCTGTTTGTCTGTCGTTTTATCATTCTATCATTTTCACTTTCTGTATTCTGTCATTCTGTATATTATTCTGTCATTCTCTCTCTATTCTGTAATTCAGTTTTATCTGTTTTTTTTATTTTATTGTTCTGTTTATCAGTCATTCTATCTATTGTTCATTTATCTATCAGTAGTTTTGTTTTATCGATTAATCTCTCTTTTTGCATATCATTCTTTCAGTCTCTCTATATAACATACTACCATTCTCTATACAGTATCTGTCAGTCTCTCTGTTGTTCTTTTTATTGTATTTTTGTTCTCCAACATTTCCCAACCCTTTCAAACAAAGATTTACGTTTACACTCAGTGTGCTTTGCTTTTCTAGTTGAAATTTACAATTGTGCAATATTACCCTGGCATGTTATTGACCCCTCTCAGAGTTTGATTGACAGGTGATCTGACCAGTCATAATGCAGAATCTGCCATGTTTGTCCAACAAACAAACAAACCAGACAGGAAAGTGGATTTACGTTGGTGGACTTGAAAATATGTGTATTGACGTCTTTCCGTTGCAACAAGACACCTTGTGATGTTCATTCATGTTTATTTTATGCTATAACTAGTAAACAGGAAGAGATTATTGGTTCACGTGACGCTTGAACTGAGGCGCTACAGCAATCTGTCATGACACATTAAAGAGCCACAAGCTGTATTTATTGTTACCTAAAGTAACCCGCTCTGTCTTGTCTGTCGGCACATTGTCAGTGTCCTCTTTGCTCCGTGACGGTTTGTCGGACACAGCAACAGTAATGAAGGGGGGGCGGGTCTTTGCAAAGGGTCAGTTGCTGTCAAAGTGTCATCTGTCATAGGAGAAGTGTAAAAATCCAACTGTTTGTGTGTGTGTTGTCATTATGCTTGAGAGTGCTTCATGTAGCAGTTGTTTAATCCAGATCTACTCAACAGGAAGCCTGAGGTCCTGCCGTTCAATAGACCATTGAAAAGCAGTGAAACTCACCACAAGTACCTGAGACTCTTTCGTTTTCGCTTCCTTTCTCTCACACGCTTGCGCATTCTCTCTCTTTTTTTCTCTAGTGGACCATTTCCTCTTTCCCCCTCTCCTTCTCCCTCGCTCTAAGCTCTTGGGGCGGGCCAGCGTCCTTTCAGTCTTCAGATTTCATTTCAGGTCTTTTATCTCTAGAGGACAAAGCAGCCCACTGGCCCTTATCAGAGACACACACTCACGTATAACACACACATACACACACATTCTCTCTCTCTTTGTCCAGAGAGAGCTGTCAAGAGCTGTTTGATGGACTGAAGGATGAAGACCTGCCTCTCCATCCTCCTCTTCAACAGATCTGTCACACATCTACAGCCATGGGCAGGTTCTGCTCACCTGTAGGAGATCTGATTCCTTTAGTGTTCAGTGATGGTGAAACTGTCTTCAGTGATTTATGTCAGAGCTTTTTTCTTAGTGTTACTGTAAAGGGATCATATTTTATGCTTTATCCCTTAGTTTTATGACAGCCCACTTACACAGTTAATAAAGTGTTCTCCTGCCAAAATTGCCGTAATTTAGTTTTTAAGGACATCTTCCTCGCTCTCTATGACCCTTTGAATGTTTGCTACTGTACCTTTAAGACCGTTGAAAATGACCCATTATGATAGCTTAACCTGGATTAGCATTTACCAAGCAATTTGGCATGATTGCAGGTTTTTTACAATTTTTTACAATTATAGTTTTGATGTCATAACCATGATGGCAATTGTTTTTGCAGCTTGGTTTCTGTAAATGGTCTTTGTGAACTATGGAGGAAGCTTTGTGAATTCAGAGCTTGTCTAAAATAGTTTATCATTTTTAAATTAGTAGAAACATCCTGTTCTTAAAAATTACTTTTTATGATCAACATACACAAACTTGGAATGCACAAATTGAATTTCAAAGTAATGAAAGACGCTGCGTAGACGTATTTGAAAATGATTGAGCAGCACACACACACACGCATTCCACCTACAAGACCAATATGTGCTTTTATGAATACCTGCCCTTACAGCATAAATCACCATTAACATCTGAACATGTGTGTGAGTGTGTGTGCCTTGTTCTGTCACACCAGCGACGGCTCATTACACACAGAGAGATTTTTCTGTGCTGTGTGAATGTCATGGAGAGATGGATGCAGATCTCACACACACACACATGCAGAGTTTCTATTTTTACACGGAGGGATTGGTCTGATAAGACGTCAATTGCAGGGCTCTCCGCGCCAAAAGCTTTCTTGCAGAAGCTGATAAAGATGTCCAGAGCCAAGAGTGACAACAGCATGTGGTTGGCATGGTAACGGGGTGTGTGTTTATATATGTGTGTGTCTGAGAAAGTCAGCAGGTCAGGCTAATGAAGAGCCTCGTTAACAGGAGAGGAGATGATTAGGGCTTTTACACGCAAGCCCATCTGAAACAAAAGAGGTGGAGATAGAGTTTTACGAGTATCAGGATGATTTCACAGGGCTGCAGTTAATGGTGTGACGTTACTGCAATCCATTCACTGTTATTGCCTCTGTAGTCTCATATTAAGTGTAGCTTTTACTGTTAGTTTGAGTATTTAACTCATCTGTTTCATAAAGGGAAGCTCTCTTTGGACTATTGGTAAGCTTTTTTAATTACATTTCTTATGAAATGTATGTTTTGCTTTGCGTTTACCAAGTTTCAAATAAAAACAAAAAATAATAAAACGAGATGAATTAGTTATTTCATTTACGGGATTATGCAATAATAGGCTTCGCCACATATTAATATAGAAATAGAAATATTAATACAATTTAAAGTACCAGTTTTATTTAATATATTTAATATAAGTGCTATTTATTCCGGAACTTTTAGCAGTCATTTTTTCAGTGTCACTTGATCCTTCAGAAATCATTCTAATATGCTGAGCTACTGCTCAAGAACATTTCTTCTTATTATTAATGTTGAAAACAGTTTAGCTGCTTAATATTTTCGAAATATGTTCATGATTAATTTTTTTAGGCTTCTCTGAACAGCTTATTTGAAATAGAAAATTTTCCAAATATAAAAAAGTACTGAGATACAAGATTGTGTTCATAACATTTGCACTTTATACACGCTCAAAAAATGATTTGCTGCTTGTTTAGTTTTAAAATGAGGTGTTGCAGTGCAATTCTTGAACATTTTATCTCAGCTTAATTTCATTGCATTCGTTGCACATTTATTGCACTTAAATCAGTAAAATGGAGATTAAATTAATCCATTTTTATTGATAATGCAACAAAAAATGAATGCATTAATGTGGAAGTTCATTTCTAGTTCCCAGCATGCTTGCTTTGTTTGGGTTGGGAGAATAAATTGTAAAATTAAGTGTTATTTTATTATTGGGGTTGTTTTGTGCCGAAAAGTAAAGTCCCGTACATTTACATAAAGTAATAAAAATGTGCATAATTGCTAGCTAGTATTTAACATCTGCTGATTTGGTCTGGTTGAGTCTACATGTAGGGCCCTATGAAATCAGATTTATTTTTTCCAAAAAAAATTTATTAAATTCCATTTTTTCTCTTTTTAATTTTTCAGGATTCTGTTTTTTTTCCATTTACATTTTTCTCTATTCAGTTAAAATAATTTTGGTAATTAAAAAGCATGTGTAATTGAAATTCACTATTAAAATTTATACAATTATACAATTGTACAATTGATACAATTTAATAACAATTAATTAAAAGCTAACCAAACATTTTTTTAGTCCTGTGATTTATTTATTTATTTTTTCCCCCCAATCAAATAAAGCCGTAAATTCATAACCAAATGAAATTAAACAATTTATTTTGGCAAACAAAGTGCTGCACAAAAGAGGTCTACTGGTAAAATAAATACATGTAAGAAAAATTTTGATTGTTCTCTAAAGATGCTTTAATAATAATTTTATAATTATTATAATCATTGAGGTGTACATTCTACTGTGCAGAAATATATTTCTGTCAAAATTTGTTCAAGTTAAACCTAACTTTTATTTTGACAGGTTGCTGTGAAGATGTTTCTGTGTGTGTGTGTGTGTGTGTGTGTATAATGTGATGACAGTTTTTCTTAAATTAAGCAGTAAAATGTTCACAGAGAGACTCACAGAGAAGCTGGAGTTTAATTTCTTGTCATCATATAATAAAACCGCAGAGGCTGAAAACACAGCAAGCGTCACATGTGCTTCAGTATGTGTGTAGTAAAAGAAACTGCACATCTGAGCCATTCATTCACACAGAGAAGCACAGAACATACAGGATTCACATTTAAATAGTCTTTTGCAGTTTAATATTCACAGACACTAATCTATTTTGCGATTAAAGTGTCCTGACCTCCTTTTGATTTATTTATCCAAAATTTGCCAAATTCTGCGACACGTGTTTTACAGCAAATTCTATTTTCTGACTGGATTCCGTGTACATTTTCCACATTGCAGAAATTATAGGGCCCTATACATGGTTTGGCAATTTCAACCAGCTTTTGCAACTTTTGTGTATTATATGCATAGCCTGAGAATGCTGGCTGTATAATACATAAACACACACTCAACACACACCTCTCTCTCTCACTCTCTCTCACCTCTTCAAAATTCCCTGTTTCTCTCACTAATTACACATTCAGAATTAATTAGCAGAAATGTCCCTCTTGAGTGCTAATTGTTGAACCTGAGAGGCTGCATGCAGCTCTGGTCTTGTTCAGCGTTTTCACCTGGCTGTAATTTAGCTTAGAGTGCTCTCTGTGTGTGTGTGTGCGTATGTGCGTGTGTGTGAGGATCTCAGGACAAGATCCTTGCAGGTTTGTTCGTTTGTTTTCTTTATTTGTCTCTGAAGAATCCAACCCTTTATTTGTCAATTTGTCTGTGTTTTTGTATCTCAGCAGCCCAGAAGTCTAAATAAAGAGTGTGGAGATTTATTAATCTGCAATTTCTGCATCGACCAGAGATCAGAACAGCACACATCTTTAAATAACACAGTTTTTGCAGTGTCAGTACTGACTTACAAGTTTGTAATTTACAAACAGGCTGGACAAAAAAGTCTAATAAAACTTTCAAGTCAGTAAGATTTAAAAAAAAAATATATATATATATATATATAATATTATTATTATTATTATTATTATTATTATTTATTTTATTTTATTTTTTTTTTGGTCAAAAAAAATTTCCATAAATTGTTAAAAATGACACTAAACACATAAAAATGTTGTTGAAATATTTTGAATGAAGTAATCCCAAAAATGTGTATCACACAAATATTAAACTTCACAAATGTTTTTAACATTGATTATATTAATAAATGTGTTTTGAGCACCACAACAGCATATTAGAAAAAACTGTGGAAAATAAAGCTGAAAATTCAGCTTTGCCATCACAGGAATAAATAAATAAAAAATTTGTTATTTTAACTGTAACTTTAGCTGTATTTTATCAAATAAATGTAGCTATAGTGAACATAAGAAAACTTTGGAATGGTGGAGTATATCATTATTATTAATCAAACAACATTATTAATGACAGAAAAACTGTTCCTAATTTATTTCTTTGCTTCTGATTTTTAATTGTGATGAAGCAGCATTTACCTCATTGAGAAGTTTTTGAATGCTGCACGGCATTGCTATAATTTGTTACAATTTACACTGATGTTTAACTTAAGTTAACATGAACGAAAGAGTGTTTATTCGTTTTTACTGTATCTTCAACACTCGTTTGAAAAACATGGGCCCGTTGAATCTCCAATGGCAGTGTGGAATGGACCAGTGAGATTTATTTATTCCTGTCTTCTCTTCCAGTGAAGAAAAGAGTGTGATCCCTGACAGAGCTGGCATTTAAAGCCCACACATACACACACCGGCGCTGAAGACACTCGAGTGATCTCACATTTCCATCTCTCACACCGCCGATCTCTCACTGTCAGTAATGTGCTTCATAAGAGACTGCAGGAAACTCTCAGACTGAGCATGAATATCTCGCTCGGCCTCTCGTACGTCACAGAGCTTTCGCTGCTCCTGATGATTATGAGAAAACATCGTATTGTTTGGCCCTCGTGTTGTTTACACATAAAACACATCCTGTGTGTAACTCGGAGACCGTAACTTTTGTATACATGTGATGTGCTGACTAAAGGCAGATCGGTTTAAATGAATAAAACAGACTTTATGTAAGAGAGACGGAGCTTTGCGGCGGAGTTAATTCCTCCTGGCCGCATCCCAGACGCTCTGCTGAGCGGCACGCTGGAGCACCTCCCAATTCCAGGCCTCCGCATTTTGATTAATCCAACGAATTATACCAATTACACTCCACCGGGGATCCGAACAAACCCAGTGAGCTGTGAATTCAAACAACCAGTGGCGTCCCATCGGTCTTCTCGACTGGTTCTGCTCAGGTCTGGTCATCCGAAATGGAATTAATTTTGGTTTTCTTGCTCTAATCGTCGGTATTGTTTAAGACGAGACAGACTCGTGTAAACGAACGGCTCTTAAATACTATCGCTTCCTTTTATCTGTGTCAGAGGTTCATCTCGGCGTCTCCCTCGAACAAACACGAGTGCCAGCGCCGATATTCTTCATTACAGATGAACTGATCCATTGTGTGCCTTTTAAAAGCGATGGCACACACACACACACAGAGTGTAGTCTGAGTGCCCACCAAAAGCCTAATTAAGTTTAATCAATGCTACTTTATGTTGAGCTCGCATGCGATTCACTTTAAATGTTCAGCGCCGTCTGATTCATCTGGAGGGCTGCTCCTGCTCGGTGCTTTTCAAAAGCACCATTGAAATTCTAATGCAATTACAGAAAGACTGAATGCACAGATGGAGTATTCTGCTCTTCCTTATTTTCTCCACTTCCTTCTTTTTATTCTCATCTATTCTCCACTTGTCTCAACCTATCCTTTTCTTCTCTCATTTTCTACTCTCTTCTTTTCTCAGTTGTCTTCTCTCATTGTCTTTTCTCCTTTGGGTTTACGTTCTCATCTCATTGTGTCATACCCCTTCTTTTTGTCTCATTTTCGCTTGTATTGTTCTTGTTCTCATTTTGTTCTCTGTTCTTTTTATTGTCTCCTGTTTTCATCTGCTCTCCCCTCTTCACATTATCTTGTCTCCTCTCTTCTCATTTTCTCTTCTCCTTTCACTCTTAATTTTTTGCTCACTCGTCTCATCTGTACTGTATCCAATCTTCTCGATGTCTCCTCACCTCGCTTCTCATTTCCTCTTGTCACCTCTCACTCTCATTCTCTGCTTTTCTTGTCTCCTCCCTTCCTCTACGAAATGTGTTTTAATTTTTTCCCAAATTCCAGTTTATTTTTTTTGTCCATTTAATTTTTTTCTGGATTCAGTTTTTTTTCCATTTAATACTAAAGAATGTCTAATTAATTAAAATCATGAAATGTACACAATTTAACAGCATTTTATTAAAAGTTTCACAAAAAGGCTTTTCCCCTCAAATTCTGTTTTATTTTTATAAAATTATGTTTTCAGTTAATTTTCTGGATTCCATTTTTATGGTTTCATGAAATGTTAATTATCAAAAGTATGTATTTACATTTTTCTGGTAAATATTCCTTTAAAAATAATGTTTTAATAATAATTTTATTGGTAGTAGTAGTATCATTACATTAAGTGATATATTTTTGTCAGTTTCTTCTAGTTGAGCCAAACTTTTATTTTGAAGCTGTAAAAACCCTTAAATTTCTATTGTCGATAGTTTTTCTCAAAAGAAACCGTAAAATGCACATGAAGTGAGTCTCGGAGCAGTTCTAGAGATTACGTTTGTGTTCATGTACTCATAGCAAGAGGCTGAAAACACTGCAAACGAAATGCACGCTTCAGTATGTGTGTAGTAAATGAAACTGCGTGTCTGCGCCATTTATTCACACAGATATACGCACTTGCAGGACTCATATTTAAATAGTATTTTATTGTGGCTTAATTTTCACAGACACTCATTTGATTTAAGTTTGCTGACGTAGTTTTAATGTATTCTTTGAAAATTTAGCAAAATCCTTGACATTCCGTGATATACAGTAAATTCCAGTTTTATGAATGGATTCCGCTGTTGCGTCTGTGTTTTCCGCAGCGCAGAAATCACATGGCCCTGCCTATATGTTCTCATCACCTCTCATTTCTCTCTTCTCCCCTATTCTCTTATCTAATTTCCTATCATCTCCAGTTTACTTTGCTTTCTTCTCTCTTCTGCTCTTCACAGCCTCTAAAATATCCTCAACTATCCCCAAATGGTCTGTTTCTCTAATCTGGAGTCAATCCTCTTTCTGTTCATCATCTCCCTTCTATTCAAGCGTTAATTTATTACATATTGTGTTCTATTTAAATCAGGCTCTCATCTCAGATGAATAAACATGTTGGATATCTGTAGCTGCCGGCGACCTTCACAAAAGCTGTGCATTCAAAAGAGACTCCAGCCCAAAAGAACCTAATCAGAACTGTGAATGTGCATTTGGCGAGGAGCCCGACCGTTCCACGGTCCTTTAATGATGCCCATCTTCGTCTTTGTGTTGTGGAGGAACGGCAGTGTCAGATGGGGAATCTGTGGGGTCTGGGACATGTGCAGCAGGGGGCTTTGCTCTCAGGAGAGTCAATCTTCTAGAATTGGAGTTGGAAATCAAAGGCACATCATGCAGCAGGGGAAATGGCATTTTCATAAACATATGTTTGACTGTGAGCTAGTCTAAGAGCAGATGCATTCACATATTCACAGAACATCACTTTCTAGCTTTCATTCACATTTAAACTCTTCCTTTAATCTCCATTTCTTAAAAATATAGAGCGCGAAAGCATTAGTAAATCTAGAATATACAGTAACAAAGCTGCTCTTGAGATACAATTTCTGTTGCTGTTTTCGTTTCCTTTTCTTTTTTTCTCTCACACTCATGCTCTTGGGAAGGCGACTCGCTCGAATGAGAGGTAGGGCCGTGTGTGTCTGGAAGTAGGACACAGGAATGGATGGCCTGTGCTGTTAGCTGACCTACATTGAGACACAGACAAAATAGTTTCCCAGCATTCTGTGAGGCATCTCACCTGCAGAACATACACGCATTTGCATTTTGCTTTTGCATTTTACCCTGACATACGCTTTCTTACCAAACTGATTCAAAGACTAGATTAAAGTCTATATATATATATATATATATATATATATATAGAATGTATATGTATATGTGTGTGTGTGTGTGTGTGTGTGTGTGTGTGTGTATATATATATATATATGCACTCACCCACCCACCTCCTATTGCATGGCAAAACTTGAATATTGTTGACCACTACATATTAAAATCAAACTATACATTGGGGCACATATCAACTAAGTCTGTTAGATTAATTGTGTTTTCAAAAAAATTACATTAATATCATTTTTTAATCTACTCTTATCCTTGGACTACATCCATTCATATATGCTAATGTTATATCTGTACATTTCATAACTTTCACACAGTATTGCAAGGTGGTCTGGTTAAACCCTTAAGCCTTCATTTGCACAGAGCACTGAAGGAAGACCTTTGAGAGTGTTTTTAATATGTTCATGCTGTCATCTCCATAGACATAGAATAAGTGGCTTATTTCCTTTCCTGTGTGCCATTATATTCTTTATACAATTATATGTCACACATGTGACAAGCTAAAATATTTGGCATTTGAATGTGAAAAAATAAAGTGAAACCACATTGTTGCACATATACACTGCACTTTGCAAAGCAAACTGAACTCAGGCCACCTTTTAAGTTGGTCCAACTTCGATTCACTTCAAAAATCGATTTGCAGCACTTATGTCACACTTTCAGACCCCTGAAACTTTTGTGTAAAAGCACAAAAACATGGAAGGAAAAGCTGTCGCTTTCACTGAGAATCTAGAACATCCTGATTCAAACTGACAGTATGGAAAGCCAAGATGAACTGAAGTAATCATTACATTTATTGGGAATTTGCAAGCAGGTAGCCACATACACTTCCTAAAAGCAAGGCATACAGTAAATAAAAGCAGCAAGATTTTTACCTTTTCATAATCCACCACCCTAAATGCACACAAACATGCATCTGCGTACTCATAAAGTACAGTAGTTAATCCCATAAATGATGTTTCACATTGATTTTGGACAGTATATACTGACATTCTGAAACACTGTTTAAAAACAAGCATTGGTGCGAAACAGGACAATGTGTTGTTCGTGGGTGTGTGTGTTGAGTAAACGTCTCTGGAAGCCGTTATTTATCTATGTTCTGATCTGAGCTGATGCAGCTATCCTCTTTTAATGGCTTGGATTCACTGGAGGGTTTTCAGGTGAAAAAACACCCAAGGCTTTCTCTCTCTCTCTCTCGGTCTCTCTCTCTCCTTTTAATTGGCTGTAGGGGCCACAGGTCTGATGTTGATGAAGTCAATGGAGCCGACGGCAAAAAGCACAGTTAATACTCTCAGGCTGTGAGGGGTTAGAGGAGCTCATGGCAGAGGATTCCTTGGAAAACATCGTAGGGATTTATTTGAGCCCCATTGCTTTGATTTGTGCTTTTGTTTTTATTAATGAAACAGTCGTTACATGCCAGAGTAACAACACTGATAAATCATCCGAGTCTCTCTCTCTTTCTCGTAGTAATTGGTCTCTTTCGACATCCTCAGACAAAACACTTGTTACGTCAGCGTTTTGTTCTGAATGGAGCTGTCTGCCGCCACGTTATTAATTTATATCTGCTGCCGTTTTCTGCTCCTCCTCAGAAGATGTTCGCTCTGTTTTTGTCTTAGTTATTTCCTCCGGTGCTGTGAGTGCCTGTCTTCTGCATTAGATTGACAGAGAGGGTCCTGGGTGTTGTTTAGCAGCACATGTCAATCTAATACACATGTAGGTCATGCACCTTACGATCTGCAGGTGACCACCGCTGCTGGCTATTTCTGAACTGAGGACAGGACTAGGACCAGGCTCTCTCTGGTTGGTTGTACAGCTGGCTATTGGTGTGAATAGGTCTTAAAGGTTTAGTGCATGCTAATTTCCCCCATTTAAATCACTTTTTTTTAACTGAGTTTTTGATAATCCATATTAGTGCTGTCAAACGATTAATCTTGATTAATCGCATCCAAAAAAAAGTTTTTGTTTACATATGTGTATACTGTGTATATTTATGTATATATAACTACACACACATGCATGTGTCATGCTATATCACACAAGCATGAAATTTGAATGTGTGAACATCGGCGCACAGATGTTATTCGGTCTGTAGTCAGTAGTTGTTCCTGAATAAATCAGTTGAGAAAATTATTTGGTGATTCATTCATAAAGACAATCACTTGTTTTGTTCCTGAATGAATCACTGTTTTTGATAAAATCAGAGGTATAGATATTTGAGTTAAGTTGATCTTCATAAAACAGTAGGCAAAAAGTTCCCAGATAACCTACATCTGGCGAGCTTTTCAAAAGAGGTTTTTACGCAAAGTATTCAATTTAGGCAGTTACTTGTTTAGTACCTGAATTAGTCAGTGATTTCAGTGATTTATTCCTAAAGACAGTCACTTGTTTATTTCTGGAATGAATCAGTGTTTGAATGATTTGTTTGTGTGAATGATTCAGGGACTCACTCATAAAGTCACTTGATTTGTTCCTTAATGTTTTTTTAATGATTCATTTGCTTGAGTGATTCAGCGACTCACTCATAAGTAGTCACTCATTTCATTAATGGATGAATCTGTGTTTGTGAACAAATCATTTGTGTAAATGATTCAGTCACTCACTCATAAACACCATCACTTGTTTTATTCCTGAATGACTCAAGTGTTTTGAACAAATAGTTTGCGTGAATGACTCAGTGACTCACACATAGGAAGTCACTTGTTTCGTTCCTGAATGAATCAGTGTTTGTGAACAAATCATTTGTGTAAATGATTCAGTCACTCACTCATAGACTTTCACTTGTTTTGTTTCTGAACGATTCGTGTTTTGAACATAGTTTGCATGAATGATTCAGAGACTCACTCATAAGTAGTCACTCATTTTGTTCATGAATGAATCTGTGTTTGTGAACAAATTATTTGTGTGAATGATTCAAGGACTCATTTATAAATACTGTCACTCGTTTTGTTCCTAAATGACTCAAGTGTTTTGAACAAATAGTTTGCGTGATTGATTCAGTGACTCACATATAGGAAGTCACTTGTTTTGTTCCTGAATGAATCATTGTTTATGAACAAATCATTTCTGTAAATGATTCAGTCACTCACTCATAGACTTTCACTTGTTTTGTTTCTGAACGATCGTGAAGTTACTTGTCGCCACCTACTGGTGTAATGATATAACCATCAGAAAGAAAAAAGGACTGATTGTATTTAGTCTGGACTTAAAAGTTGAATACTTTACATTATAATGTTTTATAAAACAATCAGCAGTCTGTCATTTTACACATGGGTTTTGGTCAGAAGGAGCAGCAAAGTGGACCAGACTTTAAGCCTGGCTTTGTAAGACTCTGCATACAGTATCTCAAATGTCCTTCTGCATTAGTGTGTGTGTGTGGTTTGAAACGAAACCCAACACCAGTTCTGCTCTGTCCTCAGTGCTGTTGACCCCTGAGTTCTACAGTATGACCTCCGTGATTCCTGCTTCGCTCACCCCCCCCCCAGGGCCTCTTCAGCACAGCAGATGGCTAAAGCACCAGCCATCCACGGTTATTAAGACCAACAGCGTCCCTGCGGCTCTGAGGACAATCAACACCTCTCTCTCTCTTTCTCTTCGCAACTTTCTCTTCACCTTAGACAATCTGCTTTGACTCCAGCACTCCGTGTCCGCTGGCGCAGGTGGTAAGAGGTGTTAGCAGCCGTTTTCAGAGCGCCGCTCTGACTAAAATGCATCTCACACTTGCTATCCGAGAGCAATCAGCCCACGTTCATCTTCCTCTCCCGGGTTACCAGGTTTCCTCCTCGCCACACAGCGCTAAATCCATTAAAATGCGAAATCAATGAGACATTAAGTGATCTTTGCATAAAAGCAGATTGTGCTGGCGGCGGTTAGACGTATTTAAAGTAGAGCACATCAGAGAGAAAGTTCCAGAAGACCATAATTTGCTCGCATAAGATGAGGCAGAGAGAAAGCGGCAGCAGTTAAAGTTCATGCGCTGTCAGACTCCATTTAAAAACGTTGAGTCTCTCCCTCTCCCCCCCCCCCACCCAAGCTGGGGATTTTTAAATTGAGCTAAATGCTAAACAGCCCCCCNCTCCCCCCCCCCCCCACCCAAGCTGGGGATTTTTAAATTGAGCTAAATGCTAAACAGCCCCCCAAGAACGTTTACAGAAACATGCACAAGTTGGCCAGTGCGCTCATTAAGATATACAAAAAAGCTGATCTGTTAAAGCACATCAGAGTGACGCTCAAAAACACACACTTGACACGTACTAATAGCAGGAGTTTAGTTTAGATGGGGATGGGGGTATAGTCAGATGAGGGAGAGAAATCTAATAAACACCGGTATGGAGGTATGGAGATCCATTACACGCACAGGACGATCCGTCTTATATTACACTGCATGGGGAGAAATCATTAGCATCCTGTTGGAAACATGTGGTGGGCCGTGTCCTCTGTCCTGTAATGAGAGCTACTTAAACCAAAATGACCACAGTCATACGCAATGTTTTAGCAGTTAACCCTACTCTGTTGTTTCAAATATTACAATTCTATACACTTTGTATAAATAAATTACAAATAATACACTATAAACTAAAATTAGTAATTGTAAAAGCTACAAATGAATTTAGGCATCACAATCATTAAAAAGTCATTAATGGCCTTCAGATCCAACAGATTCTTTGGTTTTTCAGCATTTTTGTGTATTTGAACCCTTTCCAACAATGACTGTATGATTTTAAGATCCATCTTTTCACACTGAGGACAACTGAAAGACTCGCATGCAACTATTACAGAAGGTTCAAACGCTCACTGATGCTTCAGAAGGAAAAGCATTAAGAGCCAGGGGTGAAAACTTTTGAACGGAATGAGTATGTCAGGGTTCCCATGGGTCCTTGAAATCCTTGAAAGTTTTTGAAAATAAGAAGTGCTTCTGGGAGAAAATCCATATTATATCCTCCGGTCTTCTAATGTGTTAATTTGTCAACACTTGACCTATGAATACTGGCTTGCTTGATTTACAGTAGTTCCGCACATTTACGTGGTACGTTAAGTGTTTTTCTTGCGTGAGGTACTTTGTGTTGTACGTTGCTATGACATTCACGCACGCACCAAAGTTCTACAATGGTACCTCAGTGTTTCACAGACACACTGTAAAACATTGCAAAAATAGGCTGTGAAGTTAGAATAAAATGCTTTTTAACATAGTTGTGTTTGACACATGAAAATTATCACAATGCATCTTACAAGGTAGCACGATGTAGCCATGCTCTCACTTGAAATGTGTCCCCACATTAAGTCCTTGAATTTGAAAGTGTTGGACCTGGAAAGTCCTTGAAAGGTCCTTGAATTTAAAGGTAACCGAAGTGTGGGAACCCCGGTATGTATACAGTACATTTTTCTTATTTTGCCTAAATATCATATTTTTTTTCGTTTAGTACCGCCCTTCAGGAGCTACAGAAGATGCTTACGTCTTTCCCAAAAGAAAAATAAGTTAAATTTACCCTGACCTTCAAATTCAAAAAGTTTTCATCCCCGGCTCTTTCTGGAGCATTAATGAGCTTTTGAACCTTCTGTAATAGTTGCATATGAGTCCCTCAGTTGTCCTCAGTATGAAAAGATGGACTTAAAAATCATACAGTCATTGTTGGAAAGGGTTCAAATACACAAAAACGCTGAAAAAATTTCTGAAGAACAGCAGGTAGTTTAACTGTTCAGGACAAAACAAGGGACTTATGAACAACTATCACTTAAAAAAAAAAAAATGAACACAGCTGTGGATCATTCAGTTAACAACGCAGTATTAAGAATCAAGTCCATGTAAACTTTTGAACAGCATAATTTTTATAAATTCAACTATTATTTTCTCTACATGTCTACATGTAAACATCTTTTATGTAAAATATCTTCCTCAGGTCAGTACAAAATAAAAAAATAACATGCATTTTGTATGATCCCTCTTATTTCTTGTGGACTTTAGGGTCACAGTTTCCATCCCAAAGTGAGAATTATTCTATAAACTCAATTTAATTTAGGGATATCCTGTTTACTTGCTTTTGTGCACCTCAACCCTTGATGTCTTACTAATATTCAGTGTTAAGCAGGCCAATGAAAACCTGCGCACCTCACTCCTACAAATAAACCCAGCCAATCAGATTCGAGTTAGTCTTTTTTTGTGCACAAACTGCTTCAGACAGTCCAAATCTGAAGCTGAGACTAGCGCCTGCATGTCTGACACCACAGAGACTTGTCTTGTTTCGTCCCGTAGCAGGATGAGTTTGCATCATCATTAAGTAAAACAGAGACATCAGCCTCAATTCTTTTCCAGATTCTCTCACATCTGTCTGAGCGAATGAAACTCTGGGAGCCGCCACACCAGGGAACGGAGCGAACGCCACACTCAGCTGAGATGAGCATATGTTTCTTCTCTAAAGTGTTGGCTCTTCAGGGTGTGCTGAGACTTGGACGACTCTCTGCGGTGTGTGCGTGCGCGTGATCGTGAGTGTGCGAAAGCGAGTGGGTGTTTTGTTAACACAGAGGTCAGACTGTCCCAGAGCCAGAGACTCAGTTATCACAGCACTGCCCCCTTCAGACTCCTGATGGAATCGCACGATGCCGCGAAGCCCGGGAGCTTGTCCAGATTTAGCAGCGCCTTGGTGTTGTGGTCACAACGTGACGTAAGAGTTCTCTAGAGAGCGCAGGTGTATGTGTGTTTCTCCGTCTGAAATCTGCAGTGACAAATGGCTCCTGATGGCTGATTTGTCGGCGGTCTTTTCTTCTTCGTTTTCAAGATCACCCTCCAGGCAACAAACACACACACACACACACACACACACACACACACACTTCTGCTCTCAATATTAGCAAACTGACAAAAGCTGCTCTACAAGAGCAGAGAAAGAACAGAGAGATAGATGTTCAGACCAAAAGCAATTTGCATTTTCTATGAGAGTTGGAGATTTGAAGTGACATAAGCGAAAGTTCAACTTTATGCAAATGAGTAATGCCGTGTGTGATCAGGTTCCTTTAAAGCTGCATGCTGCACAGTACGACTTCAAGCGGTCACTGTCAATGTGAATGCGGCTTACGGCTTATGTATGCAAATGAGCTCTGGTATGATTGGTTGACCTTTTTGCATGTTAGATGGACTATAAATGATCATGAAACAATATATTACAGTCCTGTTATAAGTGTGTCCTTTCTTTCTCTCAGTAGTGTGTGTTTGACGTTTGGTCTGTTATCTCCTCATATCACTGAAGCGTCCACATGCTGCTACTGTCTGCTGTGCTTGACCTTTGACCTCACGCTTTTATTCTGACGCCCAGCTGACCGCTGGAGGAGAGAACAGCCCTACGTAGATCTTTCATCTTTTAAAAGGTGGAGATAAGAATTAGGGTCAGGACAAAATACAGCGCTGCCTTTGAAAAATGACTCCTGTAGTTTTCTCGTGTGGAAGGCAAGAGATTTGTGGTTGTTTTCTTCTGTATGTGCAGGACATACAAAACTGCTGTTTCCCAGGAACTAAAAAACATTTTAGTGCTCATAGGATGCTTTTCACAGCACAGAATATTTCATGTAGTGCTTAGTTGCGTTTCATTTAATTATTTTTTTTTAGGAAAAACATTTCAACAAATTTTGAAACAAATATTTACATATACTACCAGTCAAAAATTTTTGTAAAGTAAGATTTTTAATGTTTTTTTTTTTTTAAAGAAGTCTCTTCTGCTCACCAAGCCTGCATTTATTTGATCCAAAGTACGGCAAAACAGTAAAATTCAGAAATATTTTTATTGGTTAAAATAACTATTTAAAATAAAAAAATAAATATTCTATATTTTTATTTAACTGTTTTCTGTTTTCGAAATATATTTTAAAAGGTAATTTATTCCTGTGATTTCAAAGCTGAATTGTTAGCATCATTACTTCAGTCACATGATTCTTCAGAAATCATTCTAATATTATTATTATTTGCTGTTCAAGAAACTCTGTTCAAGAGTTTTTATTTATTATTATTATCAGTATTTAACATGGTAGATTCCTTTTTTTACAGGATTTTTTGAATGGACAGATTAGCATTTATCTGAAATAAAAAGCTTTTGTAACATTATACACTATACCATTCAAAGGCAAAGGCTTGGAGTCAGTATTATTTTATTATAATTTATTTTTTAATAATAAGAAATTATAGAAATTAATACTTTTATTTAGCAAGGACGCTTTATATTGATCAAAAGTGATGATAAAGACGTTTATAATGTTACAAAAGATTTCTATTTAAGATAAATGCTGTTCTTCCGAACTTTCTATTCATCAAAGTAACCTGAAAACATTCTACTAAGCTGTTTTTTGAGCGTCAAATCAGAATATTAGAATGATTTCTAAAGGATCATGTGACTGGAGTAACGATACTAAAAATTCAGCTTTAAAATCACAGCAATAAAGTACATTTTAAAATGTATTCAAATAGAAAACAGTTATTTTAAATAGTAAAAATATTTCCAAATTTGACCGTTTTTTTCTGTAGTGTGTTTCAAATAATTGTACTTTTTTTTAAAATAAAAAAACAGTATAGAGGCTGGAAACTCCAAAGATCTCAACCTAAACTTAGTGTTCTCCCGGAGAAACAATTGAGATTTCATTTGTGTTTTTTCCTCCTCCTCATCAGTCAATTTTGAAATAGCATGTTTCATAACTCGTAACGTTTGTGTAGGTGTGTGTACAGTATGAAGAAAGCACATGACTCATTAAAGGTCTGCCTGATCGGTGCTAGACTACACAAATACACCAACACCAGCCATTAGCAGCATCTGAACACACTTTATGCGGTCTCGTTTAATCAATCCTTCACTTTTCTGCGAGCCTCTCCAGCACACAGCTCTTGTGAAATGATCCGAACGGTGTTTGTGTGTTTTGTGCGACTGAAAGAGCATCCTGTCTTTATAAACAAACAGTGAGTAAAGTGTTTATCTTCCTCTCTGGTTGTTTTCCTTTGTGTTCTCACCGTTGGCCTCCTCTTAACACCCAGGAATAGAAAATCATTTCCCCTCGTGAGTCGCAGATTCGGCGGTGGAGAAAAGCGTTTCTCTTTCTCTCATTATAATAAAAGCGCAGGCAAATCCTTGTTAAGCCTGGATGAGCTGAAAGGGTTAAACTTCTTATTTCATAAATATGAAAAAAGAAGACAATCCCACGGTCAGAGACGGATTCAGGGATCTCCAGCCCCGAATTTACATTAAAACGGGAGCTTGTTATACGGTGAAATTTCAATGAAGGCACCGCAGAGCGCATTTAATGAAATTCAGATGTGGCTCTATGAATCTCATTAACAGTCTTTGTGCTTTTCTGCTGTCCGATTTCCCCCTCGTCCGCCCGGTCGTGAGAGAGATTTCATCAGCGGCCGGCTTTCAAAAAGACAATGTCCGTTCAGATCTGAACTCCCCACGCTCTCTTCTCTGACAGAGGCCGAAATCTGTTGGACTTCTGAGTTCAAAAGGTACACAACTGACTCTTCCTCTGTTTCTGTCTCTCTTTCCGCAGGCTTCGGCTTCGTAACGTTCGAGAATGAAGACATTGTAGAGAAAGTCTGTGAAATTCATTTTCACGAAATCAATAATAAAATGGTAAGTGCTTTGCCCGTTTTCAATTTCTGAAGGTGATTGAGGGATTAATATTTTATTTCCCATTTAGCAGAATCCTAACAGCATGCGCTTGTAAGCGCTGGGAGTGTGTGTAAACACTGTAAAGTGTTGGGCAGTGGCCAGAAAGCGTGAAATTGTGTGCGTGCATGTGTGTGTGAAAACATTTTGATCAGTCAACAAGAGTCAAAAACTTTCCCCTCTCTCCTTCATTTATAAACGCCTGCATCATAACTGACGGGGCTAAAGAGAGAGAGAGAGGATGAAAGGTAACTGGCACACGTTGAGTTCATTAAATCAGGATTATCACCCCACAGGCACCCCAGCATTGGGCAGAACCAGCAGATGGGCCGCCAGTCTTAACTTTCAGCTTGCAAATAAATGTTTTTCCATGAAATTTGATGGGAAAGACCTAATCTCAGCCTCATATGAGGCACTCATAGACTGTATATGTGACCCTGGACCACAAAACCAGTCGTAAGTAGCACGGGTATATTTGTAGCAATAGCCAAAAATACACTGTATGGGTCAAAATTATCGATTTTCCTTCTATGCCAAAAATCATTAGGATATTAAGTAAAGATGTTGATTAGTAATACGCATTGCTAAGAACTTAATTTGGACAACTTTTTTTTTTTTTTTTTAAACCTCAGATTAAAGATTTAAATGGTTAAAGTGTAAATAGTTGGATCTCTGCCAAATATTGTCCTATCCTAACAAACCATACATCAAAGCTTTTTTTATTCAGCTTTCAAATGTAGTAAGATGTATATACCTCAGTTTCAAAAAGTTGACCCTTATGACTGGTTTTGTGGTCCAGGGTCACATATGAGACATCTGATGTGTGTTGCATAGTCACTGGATTTGCCAGGTTCACTTCAGGTTCAGATTTAAAAGGGATTTTTTGGCATTTCTTTAAAACATTAAATATCCAGTATTTTTTATATACTCTGTGAAGAGTTTTACATTTAACAACCTTAAATGTCACATTAAAAGTCTAAATGGGAAGTTTTTGGCTGTTATATTGCAGATAGTCCTGGCTATGTGAAGCTAGTTGAGAACCTTTTGTAAACGATTTCATATATTTTATTATTAAATAATACACAGAGCTGGGTAGTAACTGATTACATGTAATCTGGATTACATAATCACATTCCACAAATTAAGTACTTGTAATTAGATTAAATTACATTTTAAAATACTCATAGTAATCATTGTACAGTTATTTTTGTGGATTACGTGATTACATATTATTTACACAATTGCAATCAATTATTCATAATTGACTGATTCTCCCTAATTCCTCTTTTTCATCTTTTAAATTGTCCTTTCTAAAATAGGCAACTGTTTACTTTCAGAGATTGTCTTCAAGTCTTCAAGTTATGTTGATATTCTCACAAAGATCAGTCATTAGTCAGGTGGTGATGCAGCATTTGAACACTGATTTACAAAAATCATTTCAGGTTTAAGAAGTATTTCCACATTGCATTAACTACTGATGAAGACATTGATTTTTATTTAAATTATCACTCAGTGGATTATTTAACCATGTATTTCTATTTTGGAAGGCTTTTCTCTTTCAAACACATTACAAAGTCACATCAACTTTTTTTTGTCATCTGATCCTCTTTCACCTAATATATTTATTTGAAGTACCTGAGATTTAAAAAAATAATATTTTAATAATTAAATATCACATTTGCATGTTCATTAATTCTTTGACGTTGGTTATGGTCACATGACATGCAGGTAAACAAATCATTTCAGTATTTTAGTTTTTAAAAACGAAACATTTTTTATGATTTAATTATTAGCTTTTCATTAAAATCATAAACCACCTGCAGTTCCTTCACAAACACTAGTTTTGGAAACCTAGATGTAATAAAAGGTTTAATGCACTTCATGTTGTTAATAACAACAAATGTAATACATTTTCTTACTCTTTGTATTTTTATGTAAATTTGGTACAAGAATATGTCCTATTTAAAGCAATGTGATAAACAAATTAGGTCAAAAGTAATCTAAAAGTAGTCAATGTAATGAATTACATAATAACTACAATTTTTGTTATGTAATTTGGGATCAGTAACCAGTTACAATTAGTAAGTAATCTACCCAGCTCTGAATATATATGATTATTACCTAAATTATTATCTATGATTAAATTCAAAATGATTGTTCAAATATGTGTAATATTTTACAATTTTTTTAAATACACTACAATTTTTTTTTAATTATTCAGAAATTATTTAATTCAGCAAAGACGCATTAAATTGAGTAAAAGGGGCAGTAAAGACATTTATAATGTTGTAAAAGATTTATATTTTAAATCAGTGCCATTTCTTTTGAAGTTCCTATTCATCAAACTCTCCTAAAAAAAAAAAAAGTGTATAATTTTCCACAAAAAATATTAAGCAGCTTTCTTAAGCTTTAAATCAGCATATTAGAATGGGTTCTGAAGAATCATGTGACACTGAAGAGTAATGATTGTGTATCTTTGCCATTACATCAATAAATTTTGTTGTACATCAGAGTATCACTTTTTACTGTATTTTTGACCAAATAAGTGCTGCCTTGCTGAGCAGGAACGTGATTATACACAGGGCAACTTCTTGAGCAATGTTGCTGGGCAGTGTGGCCAAGTCATGCTGCTTGGGCACTTTCCCATTGAGAATGAGCAACAAGTTTCTCTCTGTATACTATAGATCGGCCATGGGCCCTGTGTCTCACTAGGATGCCCGCTGATGGCAACACTGCCCAGCAACATTGCTCAAAAGGTTGCCCTGTGTATCATCACCCTGAGTGACTTTTTTGAAAAGCATGAAAAAAAATCTTACTGACCCCAAAATAGTGCATAATTAAATATGATTTAAATACTCTTTTTTTTTTTTTTATTATTATTATTTTAAAGAATGGTTTGTACAAATATATGCCTGACTGAGCAGAAGCATGAGTTGATGGGAGGATGTTTTGCATGTAGAGAAATGGCCCCTGGCTCTGTGTCGCCCCTGCTGGGCTCTCTGCTGTGGTTGACGGGAGCGGTGTGGTGGAAAGGATCGGTTTGGCTAGATCTCTCTCACACCGATACTCATCCCTGCACCCCGTTCATGCGTACACCCTGGGCTCATGGGACAGCTGTGGAGTAGCACAGAATATCAGGAGCGGAGGATCAAACCCCTCAAGATCTTCTTCCGTCACAGACAGGTTGTTCCTGAGCCCAGAGACAGATCCGTGAGCGCAGAGCCATGCGATCGATTTTCCTCTGATAGTCCATCATGTGGTTCTATTGTTCAGAGGGCAGCACAACCTCTCATTTCTGCTCTGATTGTCTCTCCTGCCGTCCATTCACTGTGACTGTATAAGAACGGCGCAGACCGTTAATATAAGGCAAATAAGTGTAATGCTAGAATAGGCTGTTTGTTTATGGGAAATGACGAGACCTGATTGCTTTCTTGCTTTGCACTTTTGCTGCCCAGTGGAGCCACACATGAGATTGAGGCTGTTTTCACACTTGGTTTGATTTGTTGCTCTGAACCAGAGTACACTGCCATAGGTGAGCGGTATGATCAAAATCTTATATCACGCTATGAGTCATTTCAAAACTAAATAAAAAAGAAGTAGTCTCTACTAGTTGACATGTTTCTATAATCACACACATAGACTAGCTGTGACATTATGAAATGGCAAAGCCATTGTTTGTGAATATTAACTAGGTTAACTAAGATTCTATTTTATTATTTATTGGAAAATTGTAACACCACAGTCCCTCAAGCTCCCTGTTCAGACTTTACTTTCCAAAAACTAGATGTTATTTACTGCCTGTTGAAGAGAACAAGAGAAGTGAACCTCTCCCTGACCCAGAGAAACCTCATGTCACACACCATGTGATGGTGAACCTGTTTGCCTGGCTGAACATCTCACCGGGTGTCCATCTACTGCATACAGACAGGGAGATGCCAGAGAGGGAGGAAGAGGTGAACGAGAGGAGATTTCTCTATCAATTCACTGGCTTTTTAAGTCTGATTAGTCTTGCTGTCTTTCTTCCGGTCATCTGGGGTTTTCTTTCCTGCAGTCCGTAACTTTCTGACATGCCCGCCAACAGCAGCCAAATTATACTTGTTTTGGTGACTGGCGAGTCTTATGAGACATTTAAAGGAGACATATCATGAAAATTTGACTTTTTCCGTGTTTACGTGCTAAAATAGGGTCCCCGGTGTATCTACCAACCCAGAAAACATGAAAAAGAACAACCCAGTAATTTTTTTGGTAAGCTTTTCACTGCAAGCATGTGGGAAAAAAAATGCTCAGATTTTGCTTGCTTTTGAACTTATAATATTACTGCCCTTAATCTGCATGTTTCCACCCATGACAACAGTATACTAGTTCTAACGCAATGGCAAAAGTTTGAGCAAAGCATGCTAACTGTTCTGTTGTTGGCTGCACAGACGAGCACTAACAGAACACTAGGGCTGTCAAACCGTACCGGTTCGGTACTTTTGGTTTTAAAAAACGTCCATTTCCAGCTCACATTTGAGCGCTGTTGAGCCAATTTTTAAACATCGCTGATAGGCCATAGTGTTCACGCGCTCAACAGACATGACTGTGATTGGCTACAATGATAAGCGCTTCACGCTCCTCACCGAGCGCTCACAAATAAGCAAAACGGGAGCGTCTGAAAGCCACGTGTGTCAGCGGATCCCTAATACATCTGCATATAGACGGATCCGCTGACAGACGCGGCTTTCAAAAGCTCCCGTTGTGCTTA
>JAHKKF010531866.1:0-20275 GCA_019740295.1 Labeo calbasu | reverse complement strand
GGTCCATACATTTAGAATAACAAAGGAACAGCATTTCTCAGGAACTTCTTGTAGATTACAGGATCCTCCACGGGAGGTCCTGACAGTATCTATTGTTTCTAGCCATTTGTCTTTAGGTATAAAGTTCTGTCTTAAAGACAGAMCTATGGGAGAAGCTATGGAGAAGCTAGAGAGAAGCTAGAGAGAAGCTATGAAGAACTTTGGAAGAAACTAGGAAGAAGCTTCAGACCCTTACACGGGTTAAGATCTAGAAGACGGCTATGCTACACGACTTTCTTCAATAAACTCTTTTCCCCTGAACTTTGGTCAAGCTTACTTATTTTATGTATTAGAGAAAGCTAATACATATGGCGAGCCATCCAAACCACTGGTCAACCAAATACAGCAAAATCTAACAGGACCTAAAGGATTTTTCTGAAGAACAGCAGGCAGTTTAACTGTTCAGGACAAACAAGGGACTCATGAACAACTATCACTAAAAAAAAACAGGTAACAACACAGTATTAAAAATCAAGCATATGTAAACTTTGGAACACGGTCATTTTTATTAAGTCATTATTTTTTCTTGTGTACTATATGTAAATGTCTTTTATGTGAAATATCTTAATCAGGTCAGTACTAAATAAAAATAACATGCTTTTTGTATGATCCCTCTTATTTTGGTAAAATAATTAACATTTAACAAGCGCATGTAAACTTTTGACGTCAACTGTATGTAACTGAGTGTTTACTAAAATGTACCTTATGAAGCCGTGGGGCCCGAGAATCCGTCCCCACATCAACGACGTAGATGCGGGAAGAGATCAGGGAAGGCAAAATGAGACGATTGCGTCTTTTGGAGGGATCATCATAACAGCTGCTACAGGCATTCCAACCAGTATGGTGTAGCTCATCCTTTAGGTTGGGCATGGGCAGTCTGTGAATCACCTAGACCGTTGCAAAATGGTGTAAATAGAAAAAAAATGTTACTAAAGTAAGTGTTATACTAGAAATATTACATATTAGGAAACATGGTGCTGTCACGTTTTAATCCAAAGTGTATATTTCTAAATCACATTTGCTCTTACCTTGCAGAAATTGTGAGACTGTGGATTGACATCAACAGTTGCAAGATAGTCAGGCTTCTGAATGTCTGTGTTGCGGTAAATGCATGGCAGGTAGACAATCTCTTCTCGAGGTCCTGTAAGAAGAATTTATGTTTAAGTTTAAAGTTCAAATATCTATTGATATTTGTTTCCTATAATTTATCAAGACATTCCATAAAGGCTGTACCATTTGTGTCCACAACACTTGATGAAGTGCATTTAACATAAAAATCTGTCATTAAGTGATTTACATGCTTAAAGGGATAGTTCACCCAAAAATGAAAATTACCCCATGATTTACTCACCCTCAAACCAAGGTGTCTATGAATTTGTGAGCCATTAAATGTATAAGCCTTTTATCACTGCTATTATGTGTTAATAACATAACTATTTCTGTATTGCACGGAATTAATATAAAATAAAAGGTTAAAAAGTTAGGTTAGCTGCAATAACAGGAAGTTTGTTGTTAATCAAATATGATTACATGTAGACTAAAATCTTCAACACACCTCGTTGTTAAAATGCTACTTTAGTGCAATCCAAACCTACGTACGTATATTGCGTGGGACGAAAATGACGAATGCTCGAAATAAAGTCTGAGCAACAACGATCAAAAGTGCATTAGAAGTGACATTCACCCATATTGCAGCAGCTACTGCTTCCACCTGCGGAAACTGAATAAATAGTCACCTCTGTCTAAGGAAAGCAGCCTGCAAACAGGAAACACGCCCCCTTTCTGGGGTATTTTGCCGTACTTAACTTTCTCACACAGTTGAAACACTTTCGCAAGCACTGCAGATGCTACATGCTTTTCCACACCAGAAAACAAATGACCAAACTACTGTGTGAGATTTGATTTTCTCGTACTTTAATATTAAATCTACATCTTTTCAGGTATACGAGCAATTTAGAACTGAATTTTAAACCAGTTCTAAATTTCAAACCAGTTCCTGAATTGAAACTGAGGTAGCAAGGGTGCAGAATGGTTTAATAATGGCACAGGTGGTTTAATTTTAAAACATTTTCATGAAAAACTTAGAAACATGTAGACAGCATATGGGACATATATATGTGTAAATTTATATATTAATAAACTTCAATTTTATTATCTTAAGTTTGAAACACTGCAGATGACCATTCCATTTTTCCCATAATGGTTTAATTAACCTAAATTTTACATTTCAATATTTATTTCCAACTTTCTATTCATCAAAAAAACCTGAAAAAATAAAAAATTGAGCAGCAAATCAGAATATTAGAATGATTTCTGAAAATCATGTGACTGGAGTAATGATGCTAAAAATTCAGCTATGAAATCACATAAATAAATTACTATCTCTATTAAGTTACTATTAGTATTAAATTAAATCTCTCTCGTGAATGCGTGTAAATAAGGATATTTTTCTTACACAAACGCATTGATTCACTTCAGAAGGCCTTTATTAACCCCCTGGAGCCATGTGGAGTACTTCTTATGATGTATGGATGTAGTTTTTTGAGCTTCAAAATCTTAACACCCATTCACTGCCATTATAAAGCTTGGAAGACGTGGGACATTTTTCAGTCTGTACTTGTCTAAAAAGAAGAAAGTCATATACATCTAGGATGGCTTGAGGGTGAGTAAATCACATGGTAATTTTCATTTTGGGGTGAACTAGCTCTTTAAATTCACAAATGAAAAATAACACATTCATTCCTTTTTGAAAATGAATGTGATTATGGTGTTTTTATATGTTTACAGATTTTGCAAGCCCATACAGTATAAGCCATTTGAACAGATTTTGGGACACTGATGACTTACGAATATGTAAGGGAAAACAGTAGGCAAGCAAAACAATGCAGAACAATGCCATTTTGCAAGCGAGGAGGACCTCTGCTGGTGGGGAAGAAGAGCTGCAGGATCAGATGTTTTACAATGAGCACAGTGTGACAGTGAGTCTCCAGTGCAAAGGTCACTGCTAGCCTGTAGTGACTTGCAAATATGTATTACCAAGTAACATATTAATAAACAGTAGTCGACATTTGAAATGGATCAAAACCTTTCATCAAAGTTGTCCTAAAACCAAAACAATTGCCGTTCTTGTCTTAGGACAACTTTGATGAACTTTTTTGATCCACTTCAAATGTTGACTACTATATACTACCACCTTACTGTTTAGACAACATGTTTTCTTGCATTTTAAAGCACCTCACCTTTCATGGCATCCAGAGGTGTTTTATATCCTGGTCCACATCCTGAACAGGTTGAAGCTGCAAGTAAAAAGTGAGAGCATATGTCACGTCAAATATTACTATGTGAGCTATAGTCAGTTAATCAGTTACTGAAGTAGGCCAGACTAATGCAGTCATACAGATCCAATTCAATCTGGAAAGTATCCTATCATAAACTCAATTTTGTTTGTTTGTTTGTTTAGCATTTCATCCGTAATAAAAATCTGAGATTAAATGAATTTGATTAAGTGTAGGGGTTTGTTGATCTCTTGACCTACAAAGCACACCACTGTAGCGTGTTTACTCTTGAAAGACAAGATGAGTGAACTACGGCAGGATATTACTTTTTACTGCCCTGTGAATGCTGGAAATATGGAAAAACACACACACAAGCACATTAACCCAACTGCAACATATGGATAATGTCACTATCTAGGAGACAATGTGTCTTGCCAAGAATTGTTCAACATCCCCCCCTTGATAGCAGTTGTTTATGGGTTACATGGCGGTCAGCCCCTTCACTGACCAACTATCTTCAAATATAGAGTGTTGTGTAATCACAAGCTAAGTCAACAATGGAAAAACAACCTTTTCTAAAGACCTGTGTTCAGTGGTGTGAGGGACTAACTGTACATGAGCCATATTGAGGTCAATAAGAAAGCCTTAAAATGTATAAGCACTACTATTATGTGTTAATAACATAACTATTTCTGTATTGCACGAGTTTAATATATAATAAAAGGTTAAAAAGTTAAGTTAGCTCCAGTAACACGAAGTTGGTTGTTAAACAAATATGATTAGATGTAGACTAAAATCTTCAACATGCCTCAGAAAAATGTTAAAATGATAATTTAGTGCACTCCAAAGCTACGCACGTGTATTGCGTACTAAACATTGGGATGAAAATGTTGAACTAAAGTCTGAGCAACGACCAAAACTGCATTAGAACTGACACTCACCCATATTGCTGCAGCTGCTGCTTCTGCTTCCACCGGCGGAAACTCACTGACCCGTCAACAAAGCGCGGTGGACGTGCAGATTTTATGTCGCTGTTGGATTAACGCTTTCAGAGATACTACCACCTAGGACTGTAACATGATCATTAAAAACCACACCCAGATTTTCAAATGGTGAATAAAAAACCACCTCGGTCTAAGGGAAACAGCCCGCAAACAGGAAACACGCCCCCTGTTCTGGGGTATTTAACCGTACTGAACTTTCTCACACAGTTTAAATACTTTCGTAAGCGCTGCAGCTGCTACACGCTTTTCCACGACAGAAAACAAATGACCAAACTATTGTGTGAGATGAGATTTTCTCGTACTTGAATACTAAATCGACATCTTTTCAGGTATACGAGCAATTTAGAACTGAATTTTAAATGCTCCGAATGTTCAAACCAGTTCCTGAATTCGAATTGAGGTAGTAAGGGTGCAGAACTGTAATTCGAATTCGCAAAGGTGGTTTAATTTTAAAACACTTTCATGAAAAACTAACCTACAAACACGTAGACAGCATATTGGATGTCTTTTCTGAAATACCATGTACATTTCTGTATATTAACTAACTTTATTATCTGAAAACAATTTGGTAGAATTTTTGTGGTGCTGTATCCCACAAAATGTGAAAAACTTTTAATGAACGTATAATCTGTTGTACACTACCAGTCAAAAGTTTTTGAACAGTGGGGTTTTTAATTTTTTTTAAAGAAGTCTCTTCTGCTCACCACCCTGCATTTATTTGATCCAAAGTACAGAAAAAAACAGTAACATTTTGAAATATTTTTACTTTTTAAAGTAACTAATGTTGTTCTATGTGAATATATTGTAAAATGTAATTCATTCTTGTGATCAAATCTACATTTTCCCAATAGGGTCTGGCTGCAGACATGCACCTGCAATCTCAGACGCCTGCACTTCTGCAAGTGACGTCATTTGCAGTCTATCTTATTTTTTACTTTATTTTATATATTTATTATTTTTTTTATTTAATCTCTCAACATTTTACAACAGTAGCCAGGTGGTGAAGACAAAAAAAAGAAACTAAATTACAATGTCACTCGCAATCGCCACTTGCACTCTCTGCTACCTGCTACAACACTTGCAATCCACACAAACCATTGAGTGTTGCCAACAGAGACAAGAAGCTATGGTGGATAAACGATTAAAACTAATTTAGCATAACGTACAGGGTCCTGCAAGTCATCTGTAGGTGATAAAAACAAGACCTGCAAATCCGTGGCCACAGAACAGCAGAATATGAACGAATATGAATATGAAGCAGAATATGAACGAGAGAATAAGTCTCTCATTAAGCGTTTTCCTCCCTTAGAAAACCATTAACACTTAATATGGTTTAATGCATTAAGATGCAATTAAAAGATCAAATTCCATATACAGTTTATTAATATAATGTATATGTATATAGTGATTTCCTTCGCAAAACGTGGCATAATGTGGCATAACGGATTAAGATGATAAAGACTAAACTCTATATGCTTTTATTCATTATTAAAACAGCTAAGGTTACACACAAGCAGGTGAGCCCAGAATAAACACAACGCCGCGTACATTCGCGTTTTCCCATAAAGAATAATCTCTACAGCTCTTTTATATCATTGTCTTGTGTTTATATTGTTTTTTACGGGAGGACAACGTTCTGGGCTCGTCTGCTTGCCTATACAGAGTTGGTCCTTTTAATATCACCTTTCTTATGGCGCGTTCATATCTGCTGGTATATCGTTTGACAACAGTAAGGTTTATATTTAATTTGGTCTTTATCATCTTAGTCCGTTTGCCACATTAAGCGTTTGCTGGTCAAGTATGAAAGTGAAAGTTTGCGCATTGTGTTCATGGCCATATGCCTGCCTTGAAGTACATGACATTAATAAACTATATTACAGATTTGATCGTTTAATGGCACTTAATGTATCTTAGTACATTAAACCATATCAGGTGTTAATGGTTTTCTACAGGAGGGAACCGCTTAATGAGAGATTTTGCGCATTGCGTTCATATCCTGCTGTTCTGTGGCCACAGATTTGCGGGTCTTGTTTTTATCTCCTACAGATGACTTGCAGGACCCTGTACGTTATGCTATTAAATTAGTTTTAATCACTTAACGACCACAGCGTCTTGTCTGTATTGGCAACACGCACCATTTGTGTGAATTGCAAGTGATGTTGCAGGTAGCAGAGAGTGCATGTGGCGATTGCGAGTGACATTGTAATTTAGTTTCTTTTTTCTTGTCTTCACCACCTGGCTACTGTTGTAAAATGTTGAGAGATTCAATTTAAAAAAACAACAACTAATAAATAAATTCAATAAAGTAAAAAAAAATAGACTGCAAGTGACGTCACTTCCGGAAGTGCAGTTGTCTGAGAGTGCAGGTGTATGTCCACAGCCAGACCCTGCTCACATTTTCAGCATTACTCCAGTCTTAAGTGTCACATGATTCTTCAGAAATCATACTAATATACTGATTTGCTGTTCAAGAAACATTTTTAATTATTAGTGAATATTTAAAACAGTTGAGTACATTATTTTTTAGGATTCTTTGATGAATAGAGAAATCCAAGGATCAGCATTTATCTGACATAAAAAGCTTTTGTAACATTATACACTATACCATTCAAAAGCTTGGAGTCAGTATAATTTATTTTTTTAAGAAATTATAAAAATTAATATATATATTTTTTTAGCAAGGATGCTTTGAATTGAACAAAAGTGATAATACTGATAACAATATAATCAATATTGATTATATTGATAATATTGATCAAAGTGATAATACAATTTTACTGTTTTGCCTGTACTTTGGATCAAATAAATGCAGGCTTGGTTAGCAGAAGAGACTTTAAACAAAAAAAAAAAAAAACACATTAAAAAACTTGTTCAAAAACTTTTGACTGCTAGTGTATGTATTATTTGTATCATGGCAAATATATTTTGCCATATATTTTTCAATGTATCAGATTTAGTCATAAAAAGTCAAAATTATTTTTGTAATTAATTATGCTTTCTTACAAATCAACATTCTGCTCAGTGCTGCCACTTCTGGCTGTCCTGTGGAAAAAAAATCATCCTTGCATAATGTTCAGGTGACGCACATGCTCCACAAAATGGAGTGCAAAACTTGAAGGTACAGGTTTTTAGGAATCTAAATTGAGGTGCAGTTTGGGAATCCTCCTTTCCACATTAAAATAAAGCAGGGAAGCATGGGAAAAAGAATGGGCTTTATACACAAATTGAGTTTATTTACGTTTTATACACGAGGAATAGTCAAAAATGCCAAGTCACACACATAACACTTTTACCTCTTAAATTATTTTTAATCCTCCTTACATTTTCATCAAAATAACATCCCAAAGACCCCCAGTTATATAAGCTCACACTCACCTTCATAATCAGACTGTTTACATAAAGCCCCACCATTAAGTACATGTAAATTATATACAAAACTGTTGCAGCAAATGGAGATGAAATCAAAGTAAGCACCTTTACAACGAAAGGGCACCAATAATGTGCTACAGAATGTCTTTGAATTCAATGTCAACGAATGACACCTGGAGTGTAGTAGTTACACCATCCTGTGGCTACTACGGTAAATTCAGATGCTGAAATCAATGCTGAATATACATACTGATCCCACTCCATTCACTGCAGCTGCAGTGCCAGTAACAATACTAAGACTTTTCAGCATGTCTCACTGTTTATTCGGTCAGTAAGTAGATAAATAACCAAAATGGAAGAACTTCAAGACAGTCTGAGTCTGTTGCCTGCCATATGCAAGCTAAACTTTAATGTATAATGTAATAACAGACTCTGTAAAACTATGGAATAAAAGTAATGACCTATAGCAAACAGTTACTAAATTAAACAACTTTAAATAGCAGTTTAGTTTTAGATTATTTTCCTGCTTTCCATTACTTCTCAGTTTGAGTATGAGAGTCGTGTAGTGGCAAAACAAAGCGAACCACTTTGAGCCTCAATCTGGCTTGATGAAATTTTTCTCATTACAGCAGGCTCAAAAATGCGAGGTTGTAGAATTTTTGAAATAATTTTTGAAAAAAAAAAAAAAAAATCTAACACTCTGGGAGCTATTAGATCATTTTATGCTAGTAAATAAACAAAAAGAACGAACAGTAGAAAACTTTGCAAAAGTCAATCATGCAATGTCTATCCTGTAAATCTATACAGTATGTAGGATAACAAAAAATATTTTTACATTTTCACTCCACCACACAAAAGGCTGTAAATTAAATATCCACAGTAGGCCTAAATAGGTTTGTCAGACCTCAAATCCTTCACAATGTCTCTGTAGATCAATTATCACCTGTTTGCAGAGTCCGTTTGGCAAGCGTTAACTTCCTGATTCATGCCAGATTCGGAGAAACGATCTTGTTCGGAGTGGTGTGAAGGAGTCACTGATTCAGGGGATGAATGTGAGAAATCTGTGTCCTCGCTTGCAATTTCCAAACATTCATCAGTTTTTTCCTTTTGTTGCTCTGTCTTCTTTATTTCAGTTGGCGTTGCATCTTCATCCTTCGTTTCACTGACTTCTTCATTTTCTGTATCATCTGGTTCCAGTGTCAAATCAATCTTCTCAGTTACCTGGCTCACTTTGTCTACAGTATGCGTATCCATTGGCTCTTCTTCTTCTTCCGACTCAAGATCTACAACTTCAGGTTTAAGCGTGACCTCCGACAGCTTATTTAACAGCTCCACCGGAGAACCAGGCAAACTCGTATGTGCTTCCTGATCAGGAAGCAGGCCAGTCAAGCAGAACGAGTGTTGAATAAATTCACTCCTACCAGAGAAGCAAGACATGGCCTCTTCCAACCAGGATACGAGAAGCTCCACCAGATCTTCACGTTGAACCCCAGATGCACCAACGCTAGGACGTTCAGCCCAACGAGCTAGAAATAACCTTTGCAGTACAGGACGTACACACATCTCTAAAGGTTGCTGTCTGCCCGTACAGCCAGCCGGTATTACGGAGAGTAACGTTTTGATGCTACCAACTGTGGATATGATGCTTTCAGATGTTTGGCTATGATGGCTATCCATAACCAGCAGGGCATCGTTTTTATTCTGTGAGTCGAGATGTTGCTTCCACACTTTGGTGGCCCAGATTTCGAGCTCTTCCGCTGCGGTGAAACCCTCCTCTTTGGCCATAAGCAGGATTGACTCTGGTGGGCTTCTGCTCGGCGTGCTAGCGTGGCTTGTGAAGAGCACTGCAGGTAGCACGGTACCATTTGCGAGCATTGAAAGGTAAATCTTCATAAAGGGCTTCCCAGACCCAGTAAACTGAAAAGCAGCGTCTTTGCTTATTCTGCTATTCTCGTTTAGCATTTTGAAGTCCACAAACACAGAAAGCTGGTCCATAGCACCAAAAAGACATTGTGGAATGTTGTTTGCCTTTATTTTACTGTGCACCAGCTCTGTGAAGCGACTGCAGTTTTCCTCCATGTCATTAGGGAGTTCCCTATGTACTGTGAAAGGGGTATCCAAACCCAGTTTGTGCTGCATCATGAAGCTCACAGCCCACTCGTAGGAAATACGGAAGGAATTGATCTCGTTGGCTTGGCTTTGGAGCTCCGAAGCTTTTTCAAAAAGTTTCGCCTCGCTGATAGGACGCTGCTGTTCCCGTTGAGTCAAAACCCACTCTACTAGACGATCAACGGCCTCTCCGGAGGTACTGCTGCTGCATTCATTTAACTGATCCTCTTTGTCTTGAAGCCAAGACTTGATGAGCTGAGGTTTGGTGTCCATTTCTTTAGCCGCTTTCTGGACCCCGGTGCACAGTGCAAGGAGTAGTATACGACGCTGATGGATAGAGAGAGACTCCTCTCTGTTTCTCACAGGTTGTGAAATTGTATTGGTTACTGTTACCTCTACCTTCTGTCTAGACGCTGTTTCACGTGGCACGTCTTCATCGGTTTCAGTCTCCTCAGAGTCTGAGTCAGTTTCTTCATCTTCTAGAGGGGCCATTTCCTGGTCCACGTCTTCATCTAGACTAGCATCAGCATCATTTGAGTTCGTGACATCCACTGAAGATCTGTGCAGGCTTCTTTCTAACATTTCTGTTTTGTATTTAAGTCCAGGATCTGTGCCATCCCTGGAAGGGAAATAGTGGGTCACTTTCCAGAATCTGTATAACATGAAAAACGTGGCAACTTAAAATTCGCTAACTGAAAAAAGTTGTAATGTACCATATTACAGTTGAAGTCAAAAATTTGGCTTCGCTTGATTCTTAATACGGTGTTGTTACCTGAATGATCCACAAGCTGTTTTTTTAGTTGTTCATGAGTCCCTTGTTTGTTCAGTTAAACTGTCTGCTGTTCTTCAGAAAAATCCTTCAGGTCACATAAATTCTTGTTTTTTTTTTTCAGCATTTTTGTGTATTTGAACCCTTTCCCACACTGACTGTATGATTTTGAGATCCATCTTTTCACAATGAAGACAACTGAGGGACTCATATGCAACTATTACAGAAGGTTCAAATGCTCATTGATGCTCTAGAAGAATAAAACGATGCATTAAGAGCCGGGGGGTGAAATCTTTTGAATTTGAAGATCAGGGTAAATGTAACTTATTTTGTCTTCTGGGAAACATGCAAGTATCTTCTGAAGGTCAGTTCTAAATGAAAGAAATATATTTTGGAAAAATGAGAAAAATTAACATCTTCATTCTGTTCAAAAGTTTTCACCCCCCAGCTCTTAATGCATGTTTTTGCTTCTGGAGCATCAGTGAGCGTTTAAACCTTCTGTAATAAGTGCATATGAGTTCCTCAATTGTCCTCAGTGGGAAAAGATGGATCTCAAAATCATACAGTCATTGTTGGAAGGGGTTCAAATACACAAAAATGCTGAAAAACCAAAGAATTTGTGGGACCAGAAGGAGTTTTTTGAAGAACAGCGGCCAGTTTAACTGTTTAGGACAACTGCAGGTTGCAATTTTGAATCAAATAATTGTTTGAGTTAAAAAGTATTTCTCTACCCAACTTTGGTTTCTAAAATACGTACCTCTTGGTGTCAACGAATCCCACTTTTGGGTTACCTGTGGAGAAAAAAAGTACAATCAATTATAATAAACTACAACAATTTAACAATATGTTTGTTATATTTCATGCTAAAAATATATAATACAATGCATATTATTCAAATTAATGCATGCCAGTTAAAAAGCTGTTTGAAACATGTAAATTCCTTAATTTTGTGCAACATTTGAACAAAATACAAACACACAGAAATACACTGATCAATATTTAGTGTCAGTATTTGAGCTTTATAACCTTGGAAATCAGGTGAGTAACCATGGAAGTCCCAGAAGCAGCAAGAACGTTTGCACAGATTCACAAGGCACGCAGTGCAGCCATATACACTCTCATGCCGCATGTTTTTCAGGTTGCAAACTTTACATCTCCTCGTCCTACGAGTAATTTTGGCTAATCGATGTCTGACGCCTTCTTGCGTCTCTGGATTTTCTTTTTTCACAGTCTGCTGCTCAAGCATGCTATCGTGGACTTGGTTCTGGCGAGCGTATCTTTCGGCACACTTGGCCAGCTGGTATCCCAGACGTCTGCGGTAGATGGCCTGGGAGAAATGTCCTCCCTGCAACCACCCAGGTGGGTTGTCTTTACGTGTCTCCCGTAGGACAATGAAAGAGTTGATGATGCTCAAGTTGACGAGGAACCAAAAGAGACGCCGCCAGTTGGTGTCGAGAACCAGCCCGCCGAGTTGGTTGCACGTGAGGAGCTGATTACAGATGTCGACACCGCGCATGTTGTCCTGAAGCAGCTTAAAGGCGTAGGGTCTTTCCACAGCACAAAGCTCGCCTAACTTCGTGGGAGATCTCCTCCAGACCACGTCTGGCCTGCCTGGATCAGCATTTGTGGAAAGACACACCAGCTGCTTGTTATCTTTCCATCTGGTGGCGAGAAGTGGGGTGAATTCATACTGTTGGAAATGACCTTGATTGTTCAGCGGAGGCTCGTCCCAAAACTCCTTGGGCAAAATCTGACTTTGAGGGAGGATGGAGCTGGAACAGTATATTCCAGTGTCAAATAACTCCTTCATGAGTGGTATAGACGCAAGTGAGCTAGACAAGAAGATGTGGTGATGTTTACCCTCGAGGCCGTCTATGAGTTGCGGTACAACAGTTTTGCCCAAGTCTTTGTTTTTCTCCTGTCGCGTTACGACCAGGAGTTTATGGCAGTAGCCTGACTTTGAGTCACACAGTAGCCATATCTTCGGCTGGTTATTTTTACTCTTCTCCTGAGCGATTCCCTTGTCATGGCTCGGTAGAAAAGCTTGATCGACCGTTAGACACTTGTTTGGCTTGTAGGCCTCTCGCATGCTTGTCTGCAGGATGCTCAGCATGGGCTGAAAAAAGGACAACTTGTCAGCACTCTGGTTATCGTTCTCCACAAGCATGCTGCTCATTCGGATGTGAGCGGCGATCTGCTTGAAGCGTTTGACTGACATGGTTCTGTAAAACAGCTCCCACGTTCTGGAGCCATAGCGGCCGTGGTGATGGTCCCAGGACCAGTATAGCTCTGGCTCTCCCAGGCTTTGAATTCCCATGAGGATCGAGAGACCAAAGAAGCCTTTGACTTCCTCTATAGACACAGGTTTCCAGGAAGAGTCCCCCTGCCCCAAAGAGCAGCAGTAAGTGGCATAGGCATTGGTCTCAAAAACGATCTGCTCAAAAAGGACGTCGGGAAAAAGAAGCTGGAAATAGTCGAGGACATCGCTATTCCTGGCCATTATATGCTGCGGGCCACAACTTTCCACGAATTCTGGCACAGTTCCTTCCTCTTTGGGCACACTCCACTGCTTCATGGACAACCAGTCAGGCTGTGTCCCAACATCACTAGCTTCATCCCCTTGTGGACCCTCCACCTCCTCCTCCTCCTCAACCTGGCAGAACTCAATATCTGTCTCCAAACACTCTGTAGGGGAGGGGAGGGATTATAGGAACACAGAGTTAGTCTTCTCCTTGGAGTCTCTACCATCACCAATAATCCATTTTATAACACCATGCTCAATGTACATGTGGTTCTGATAGGTCAGTTAGCTTTTGAAAAAAAGAAAACAATAAGCAGCTCAGAAGCAGCAGATAATTCCCCGATGGATAGTCCTTGTCGTTATTCATTTGTCATGTTTCTAAATTAATCCACTTAGGGGTTTTTTTGTACTCCTTCTGACATTCTCCAGTTCAGGTGGTGTGCGGTAGGTTTTGTGTAAATACTCATTCACTCATCCAGAGTGCTCTCGCAAAGGCTTGCCAGTAAGTCCTGTAGAGTCTCACCCAGTTCAAAAGGTCCACGTTTGTCCATTTTGACAATGGACAACTTGAGCTCATAACCCACACCTGTGATTGTTGTGCATCACATACTGTGGGCTATTACTCAAGACTGGCCTCTTTGCAAGTGTTGTAGGCATAAGTGTAATGTTTGACTGTAGCTAAGAATGCATGGAAAAATGTTTATTGAAAAGATCCTTCTTTATTGTAGGCGTCTATCCACACAAATAACATTCAAGCTGTGAAAATACATATACAGTGTCTGAATCCAACCGTAAAATTAACGGTTTGCACATTACAATGTTAAAGGGATAGTTCACCCAAAAATGAAAATTCTGTCATCAATTACCCTCATGTCCTTTCAAACCCGTAAAACCTTCGGCGATCTTTGGAACACAAATTAAGATATTTCTATTAAATTCAAGAGCTTTCTCACCCTGTATAGACAGCAACGCAACTACCACGTTCAAGGCCCAGAAGCGTAGTGAGGACATCGATAAAATAGTCCATGTGACATCAGTGGTTAAACCTTAATTTTATGAAGCTACGAGCATTTTTTGTACACAAAGGAAAAAAAAAATTCTCGTAGCCTCATAACATTAAGGTTGAACCACAGATGTAACATGGACCGTTTTATCGATGTTCTTACTACCTTTCTGGGTTGTTTGAAGGCTTCAGTTAAACTGCTGAAAAGCTCTCGGATTTCATCAAAAATATCTTGAAGATGAACAAAGGGCTTTACAGGTTTGGAACGACATGAGGGCAAGTAATCAATGACAATATTTTAATTTTTGGGATGAACTATCCCTTTAAGATGCTCTGATGTTCTGAAATCTGCTGATCCAATAAACGTCTGAACTGACGAAAATTACTACACACTGCTTAATTAAGCATGTACATATGGATTAAAGACAAAAGGTTGTTGCATGTGTCAACAGCAGATGTTGTACATTTACTGAAGAAGGTAACAATTATACACCAATTTAGTAGGTCTTAAATTGTGAATAAAACTTGTATGTTTAATATTTTTAAAAAATTACTGACCCAAAAACGTTTTTACATGCATTTGGCACTTCATAAGTCATTTTGTACCCTGTTGTTCAGTAAATGTAATTTACAGCGATAAGTTGTACTGATAAAGATTGTAGTAGCAGTGTTATGTCGTGATGCTATTAATTTAGTCTGAATGTATTGTTACTTTGTGTCTACACTGTATTACTAGTATAATCATGCAATTAATGACACCTACAATAGAGTTGGATCCCCTCTAACTACAGGGGTAAGAAAGCAGAGGAAGAAAATCAAGCATGCAGGTAGGGGACCATGCAGTTTTTAAAGACACAAGCATGCCTTAACGTTCTACTGAGTTGAAGAACACCCACCTTTACGAGTGAAAATACTGTAGGAGTGAGTAGGGAACTTAATGAGATGTTTGGCCATCAAGTTCCCTACAGCAGTGGAGTATTCACAACCTGCACAGCTCAGCTTCACACCACTACAAAAGTGCAAGAAAACAGCCTTAAAAAACTATTTCAGACTGTATAATAATAGAATTCAAAATTAAAAATAATATATTACCTTGGTGGCCCCTTTTTAGATGTTTTTGGGACTCTTCCAGGAACATGATTGCTGAAATAAAGAAATGAACTTCAATCAGTATGTCGTCACTTTGACTGACTGCTATACCAAACTAAATTTTTCGAGGGAACCCTGGGTATTAAGACTTTCAGTAAGCTCTTTCAGTTGCTGTGGTCTACTAAAAGCCTCAAGGCATCAGGGCTAAAGTGGAAAGAACACAGACTTTAAAACTTTGGAAAGTTTTATTTGTCCATAGGCATCTTCCCATTCTTTTCTCCTCTTCTTATCACAAGAAAAGCAGTGAAGACTTACATTGCTTCTCTTGTTGCCCTTTGACTGAAAATTACAACCAAAAGCTGCACAATGTGGCATCGTATCAGTATTTTATTTTCCAAGTTGTGTATTCCAAGTTGTGTTGTGGTAAAAATAGCAACTGATAGTGTCAGTAGCTCACAGAGTTTTAAAATAACATAAATCTTTCATGGGTTTTCTACTACATATTTGAGTAAGAGACATCATTTATGTTATATTAAAGCCTTACAAGTCTTAATACCCAGGGTTCCCTTTAAACTCCAATTTCAAGTCGAACTATTTTTTTCATTTACAGAATGATCATTTTGGTAAAGAATTGCATATGACTTCACTTACTTGATCATGTGGTTTGCATAAGCACGAGAACAGCAAGTGCTGTAGAAGCAGAGTGAGCAGTGAACATAAGTAGGGTAGTGATTCGCAAAGTCTGGGATGTCAAAACTGCACTCCACACACTTATGTCTGCCCAGCAGTGACCTTCAGATAGGAAAACCAAAAGTACACACTTCAAAGTTCTGATTCCCAATTAAAATAGATGAACATATCTGTTAAAACGCAGCATGACCTCACCTCTGCTCTTGGAACTTGGACAAGAAGTCAAACATCTTGCTGACTTGTTTCTTCCCAGGTCCATGTCGTTGTGATTGCTGGTCACCACTATAAGTTTGTGAACTGCTATTACTATTCTTCTGAAAGGTAGTGGATGATTTTGAAGATGCCTGACCTGCTGACTTCTTAAGCCCAACGTATGCCCTAATGGTCACCTGGGAATAAGGAGATGACGTAAAATACATTGTTGCACCTGTTGAACTTGCTCTCAAACAAACAAACAGACAAATATTTTACTTTTGTCCCAGGCTGGAGTCCCTCCAATTCACAAGGTTTTCGGAAAGTCCTGTGGTGATTGATTTTATGCTCAACTTTGTCCTTCGTGAACAGGAACTGAAGACGGCATTTGTTACAGTGGTAAACCGTTGACTTCTGTAGAAAACAAACAGGCCATATAATGGTTCAAAACATCTGTTTTCAAAATGTTTGCTGGGTCAATCAATAACATAGAAGCACATGTTTTTCTTTTTTTGAGATACTAAAGTGTTAGCTCACCCAAAAATGAAAATTCTGTCATTAATTACTCACCATCATATTGTTCCAAACCCCTAACTTCTTTGTTTATCTTCGTAACACAAATTTTGAAATCTGAGATTTTTTATGAGTTCCACTGCCATCTACGCAGGGTCAGAAAGCTCTCGGAATTCATCAAAAAATATCTTAATTTGTGTTCTGAAGATGAACGAAGGTCTTACAGGTTTAGAACGATATGAAGATGAGTAATTAATGACAGAATTTTCATTTTTGAGTGAACTATCCCTTTAAAGCAATGTATCCATTTGGAACCCTTCAAAAGACTATAACATTGTGCCCAGTAAGACAAAACAAACATTTTCAAAGACAGCAAATAGTCTGCAATTAAGTAATTAATTGATGCTCACCTGGTGACGAACATAGTGTTGCTGGTAACTGGTGGAGTGCTTGAAAACCTTAAGGCAGTATTGGCACAGAAGGTGGCGGGTATCCTCATGCCAAGTACGAAAGTGGTTAAACACATCCGAGTAGAAGGACGAGCGGTATTCACACACCTGAAAGTGTCAAAACTTTAGTAATAAACCTAGTATTACAAAAGCCACCAACAAGCTAAATGGTTCTACAAAAGTTTAAGAAAGTTATATTTCCACTCAAGCTTGGTTCAGCACAGCAAAAGAATTCTTGGTTTGGAAATGGTGGAAGAAGCATATAGTGACGTTGTCATGCAGAACTTGTCACTTGTTTGTTGTCTGGCTACTTGTGTCTGTCAAACACACTATTTGAGCAAAATAAACATATGCTCTATAACACAGTTGTTATTTACATCATATTCTGTATGTAAACACTTGCAAGACCAAGGCATTGACTGGTGCCTCTGTATTACTACAGGGTTCATACAGATACTGTATCCAGGACTTTCAAGGAGTTTTCAAGCACTACTTTTTTGCTTTTCAAGGACTTCAATTAGAGATTTCACTCATTGAACAATGTCTCATCTTTCAATTTCTAAATAAGATAAATAGATAAATAAAAATATACTAATAAAAATGGCAAAAATAAACTAAAAAATAAATGCAAAGTATCACTACACTTTTACTACAGTAAAGCCATGGGTAATTTTCTTAAGGGATTTGTATTTGTGCATACTTTCTTTTTTTTCTTCTTGTTTTTAGAACTACACTGTCTTAATGGTTTGATGTTTCCTATGGTTTAAGAAAAAAAATTCAGAAAAAAAGTTTTGCGAAATCGCTCTGAAGTTCTGATCTGAATCAAATGATTTGTGATCTGTGCTCTGAAGTTCAGATCTAAAGCAAAAGATCTGAATTAATTGATCTAAATTAAATTATTTGCGATCCATGCTCTGAAGTCCCGATCTGAATAATTCGCAAACTATCATTTCAGATGATCGGAGCGCGGATTGCGAATCATTTGACTTACATTGGAACTTTGATTGACATGAATCTTTTTTTTTTGGGGGGCTTTTGTTATTTTATTTTTCAGATAGGACAGTGGAGAGATGACAAGAAAGTATTAGGTAGAGAGAGGGGAGCCGGACCGGCAAGGGACCTCGAGACGGGACTCGAACTTGGGTCGCTGTGAGCACATTTGCAATATATACTGGCGCACTAACCACAAGGCTATCGGCGCCGACATTGATGATCAATTAGCAAAATGATTCACGAACCTGTTCCAATCTAAATCAAATAATTCACAATACGCACTCCGAAGTCCCAATCTAAATCAAGTGATTTGCGATACGCAATTTAAAATCCTTATATTAAACAAATGAACTGCGATATGCAATCTGATTGGAGCACTTAAAAACAGTGAATTATTTTGCAATTCAGTGGTTTAGCTGATTAACAGTTTCGAAAAGCTCCATTTCACCCCCACTATGTGCTTTTTAAAGTCATTAGAACAGATGTCGAAATTCGAAAATGGCTCTTTTAACTTGATCTGGTTTTTGCTTGTGAATTGCTTGAAATAAATAATAGAAGTCACGAGTTTGAATCGGAGTGGTTCCAGCATAAATTAATCATTTAATTGATTCGCTTCATCACCCTGTTTACGCAACATTGTCAGTACCACTGCTGGCTTAGCTCGCTAGTTTTATGACATTAACTGAAATATGTAGGATTTTTTTAATTGTGAATTTTGCGTGAAAAAATGTGCTTACTGAAAAAATTAAACACTTATTTCATTGATACAGTCTTTCAATCATTCAAGCATTTTTTAAATATCTCTTCAAGAATATTGCTATTTTCAAGGGTTTTCCAGACCTTACATTTTAAAGTGTCAAATTCAAGAACCCTGTTACTAGCTCTGTTATCACAGTGGATAACAATACCATATCTGTACTGCATGAGCTGGATTGGCGTGGAATGAAAATGGTTTGGCATAACAGTGGAAAAGTGTCTATAGATAGAAATTGGTAATAAGGTTCATCCAGGTGATTTTTTCCCCAACTCACCTGGCACACATAAGGCATCTCTCCAGGTTTGTGGGTGTTCTTCATGTGCTGCAGGAACACTGGCTCGCTCTCAAAGGACCACTCACATATTTTACACTTGGCTGCACAGAAAATCATAACAACCACTAAATCAAGTGACAAATCGAACTTACTGCAGTTTACAGTCACTGTAGCAAACCAGGTCAGAGCAAACATAAAACATCTGACAGTCAATAAAAATTAAACATTTACTGTCACTATAGTAAAAACAGAAAACAATCTGAATACAATATGTGTTAAAGAGACATGCGGTGCTAATAGGCTTAAGATTATGAAAGTTGGCTGTTATAAAACATTTATTTATACAGTGACCCCTTCATGTTTAAATTTAGTCAAATAAAGTAGTACAAATAGCAAGAGTGTGTGCCGGTTGAGGAAGCTATCTGCATATGCTCTTACCGGAATAACCAGTTTTGCAAACCCATTGTTTCATTTTTTTTTTTAATCTGTCTGCAACTGGTTGCTAACAAAATACTGTACAATTTACTTTTTTGGGACAAAGATTTGATTGATGAGCAGCCTTTAGAAAGCGAAATGTTTAACTTTATCTGTGCCTGTATAACCTGATTATCTGTGAGGAAAGCTGTTAACGTTGCTTGAGCACAAGAACATTATGGTATAGGAAAAAAAACCCAGGGAAAAAAGAAACAGATAATTGATAATTGCTTCACAGAAATACTGGTTGGGAAATGTGTTGGGGAAAGTAAATTCAATGATTTAAGGAGAGCTGGATAAAAATAAATTGATTAAACAGGGATAATATATGGATTAAGCATAACACATTTTCGGATAATTGGGTAACAAACAAATACAGCAGTATCCAAACATCTCTACACTACTGTTCAAAAGTTTGGGGTCAGTAAAATTTATTTTAATGAAATTAATACTTTTACTCAGCAAAGATGCATTCATTTGATCAGAGATGTCAGTCAAGATTCTACAATTTTTCTTTTTCATGATTTCTACTTCAAATAAATCCTGAAAAATAAATTGCATTTTAAAATTAAAATAGGAAACAGTTATAAAGTTATGAATACAATAAATACGCACAGATCCCTTTTGACCATAAGTGTATGCTTCAAAGTTTAAAGATTTAAAGGAGAAGTCCACTTCCAGAACTAAAATTTACAGATAATGTACTCACCCCCTTGTCATCCAAGATGTTCATGTCTTTCTTTCTTCAGCCGTAA
>JAHKKF010531865.1:1833-31718 GCA_019740295.1 Labeo calbasu | reverse complement strand
ACTGTTTGTTTGGAGATCGACCCTGCCTGTCTGACTACGCTGTGTTCAATAAAAGCTCGCACTTGGATCTTATACGCTTCCCACGAGTCCTGTTACAGGCAGAAAGTGTATATATTTATATGATTTTTAGATAGTAAATCAATATCACATGAAGAGTACCGTTTTTTTCCAAAAATCACCATGATTACATATAGATTTTTTGGTAACACTTTACGGTAAGGGTACATGAATTACCATGAATTCATACATAAATTCATACATTAATTATTCATCACTTCATGCATTAATATGTCATGAATTATCAGGAACTAATATGAGTTCAAAGTCTTTCATTCATGACTTAATGGATGAACAACACCTTAATTAAGACATTAACTAAGATGGGTACATCATCATGATTTATGAGTTATTATGCATGATCTTGATGTTTTCTTTGTTCACAAAAAAATAAATAGGCAAATGGACAGACCCCAACATTGGCCAATCACAGCACATATCATGTGAATTCTGTTGATATCCAAATACAGTAGTCATCATTAACTAAGCATTAGCTTCTCATGACTTCATCATGTGTGTGGCCCCTCAACTAAAGTGGTGACCAGACCCCAACATTGGCCAGTCACAGTACATACATGAATTCTGTTGACATCCAAATACAGAAGTCATCATTAACTGAGCAGTAACTTCTCATGACTTTATCATGTGTGTGGCCTCCCAACTAAAGTGGTAACCAGACCCCAACACTGGCCAATCACAGCACATAGGACATGAATTCTGTTGACATCCAAATTCAATAGTCATCATTAACTAAGCATTAGCTTCCCATGACTTCATTATGTTTGTGGCCCTGCATTTCAGCCCAAGCCCGACAGGCCCCCTCCCCAACTTTTTATGCCCTTCGCTCCAATTATCATGTCATATTTCAGACGCGGGCTGGGCTTCGGGGCCTGTTTTAGGCGTCTCCTTATTTTTCTATTTTAGACATCCACCAATTACGGTGATGAAAAAAGACTTTCGAGACTGGCTCGGAAGGCGTTTAGTGTCTCAGTCAGCAGCAGCAGCAGTAGCGAGTGCGCCTTTAGCGCAGCTGGAACAGTTCTGTGTTCAAGCGCATGTAACAGGTTAAAGCTTGCCGCAAAGCACCGGCAAAAATTATTACCATGAATGGGAAAAAAGTAAGGAGATTTCTGAATTATCTATTAATAAACTAGTGTTTTCTGAGTCTGTGTCGCAGGGATAAAGTTGCAGATCCTGACTCGCCATCTCCTTTTTGGACGTGCCCGTAGAGAGAAGAACATCTTTACAGATTAAATAATGAAAGAGTTTTTGTTTTTGATTTGTTTTTGTTTTCTCATTAAGTAATAATTTAAAGCTTTCTATAGATATATTTTTCTTGTCTGTGAGGTATGTATTCGCTGAGTTTCATTTTTGTGAAACACTCCTGTTGAGACGACAGAAAGCATGTCATGTTTGTGTTCTTTATTTTATAAAAGCACCATTTGCAGCATTTTTTTGATATTGTGAGTGCACACAAATAAAAGTAGACCCTTTACAGTTCTGAATGATGTATTACTCTTACCTTTATGAGCAAAAATTATGGAATATTTTAAATTGTTTCCACTGAAAAAAAATGCAAGTGATTGTGCTGACACCTCCATTTCCTGCAAAGCAGCTTCAGCTTCCACTCTCAACACAAACGATTGAATATGCGCCTGATAGCGCACATTTATCTAGCTTTAACGTTTAAACAAATATTGTTTTATGCTTGAACTGTTTATTTTAGGTAAGTCATGATTTAAGAAGGCAAAATTTATCAAACAGACTATGATAAGTCTTCCACTAGCCGGTCATTACTTTAAAAAATAAAAACTTATATTTAACGAAAAAAATGCTTCAAACGATTTTCTAAATTAACTTAGGCTATGAAAAAAGCGAAAAGAAATATAATCACTTTGCCATTACACATAAAACTGAACATTTACTTACATTTTCACAGGCACTAAAACATACAATACTGACGTATTTATAGCATCTAAACATACAAGTTCTTACATATTTTCAGTATTTATACATACAATACTGACCTGACGTCTTGACAACACCTAAAAATGAATCCTTATGAATATTGAAATTGCGGTATTAATTTTATTAGGGGCCAAGCACCACAGGTGCGATGGCACCTATTGTATCCGTTGGCGTTCTTCTTCTTCTTCTTCTGCTCTTGAGTCTATGGCAGCCCATAGAACCGTTTGCAGGACTGTTGTGAAATTTGGCACACTGATAGAGGTCCCAACATTAATCACAGCAAGTTTGGAGTCTCTAACCCAAACTCTCTAGTGCCACCACATGTCCAAAGTTTCAATAATTTTATGTTAATAACTTTTGAACCATAAGGCACAGGAGGAAAATTCTTTTTTCCTCTGAATCCTTGGCTCATGCTGAGTCGAATGAAGTCCAAAATTCAAAAATCGTTAGTTTTTCTCTATAACTTTTTATTCGTAAAACCTACTTTGCTTCAATGAAGCATCAAGAAAGATGAGCATGCCAACCACACTGAGACTGATAGTTCATGGTAAGAGAACAGCTATGGTTTTGAGATGTTTGTGTATTCTATGTGGGGTTTGCCTTTTAAAAGTGTGCCATTTCTTCTACTTGTTTTTTTTTTTAGAGAAGACATTTCTGTCACTAACAAAGTGGATGGTGAGCAAAGGTGGTGGCCATGTTTTGGAGCAGCACCTGGGTTTCTGTAACGCCACGCCAGCAGAGGGAGCCCTCACCCATTGACTGCCTGTTGCTGCTCCCGCTGCTGCTTCTCTGGTAACTTCCTGTTTGGTGGCCATTTAAGGAGGCCTAAACCAAACAGGCCCCGCAAAGTATTGTTTTGCTGTGCGGACTCTACTAAGCGTTTTCTCTGATTTCATTGCCTTGTTTTTGCCATGGTTTTGTTTCTTGTCATTGTTTTGCCTTGTTTTCTTGCCATAGTTTTGTCTTGATCCATTGCCATAGTTTAGCCTAGTTTCATAGCCTTGCTTATTTTGCTTTTTTGGACTGCTCACTGGTATTTGGACTCATTGCCTGTTTTATTGGATTATGCTTTTGTCTTGCCTACGTTTCACTGATTGTTTGGAGATCGACCCTGCCTGTCTTGACTACGCTGTGTTTATTAAAGCTCACATCTGGATCTTACACGCTTCCCTGAGTCCTGTTACAGAATACTTTGCCTCCCAAAGATCCACCGGCTTACAGAAACACAGATAATGATGGATCCAGCATCACGCCTCTTCTGCCTCCGCCAAGGTAACCAGCTCATTGAAGACTATGTTGTCAACTTCTGTGAACTGTGTTATTTGATGGCGTTTAATGACATTGCACTTAAGGACATTTTCCGCCATGGACTAAATGAACCCATTTGTTCCTGCTTACCTGGAGGTAAAATTCACTGGACACTGGAAGAGTACATAGACTATGCACTCCGCTTAAGTGGCTCACCTTTTACTGTTGGGATTGCTGATGAGGGACCACGCAATCCTACAGTAACCCCCATACCACAACCTGCTCATGTCATGTCTGCTACACCAGAGCCCTCTCATGCCAAGCCTACCAAGCCAGAGCCTGTTCACGTCATGTCCTCCAAGCAAAAGCCTGCTCAAGTCATGTCTGCCAAGCCAAAGCCTGCTTAAGTTACATTCACCAAGCCAAAGTCTACTCATGTCACATCTACCAAGTCACAGTTTGCTCACGCCATGCCTGCCCGTCCAGAGTCTGCACCTGTCATGGCCGCCCTCCCACAGCCAGCTGAGCCAAGTCAAGTTGCTGCTGTTGTCCCCGAGCCAAGCCAAGCCACAGTTGATCTTCATGAGCCAAGCCAAGTTACAGCAGATCTTCATGAGCTAAGTCAAGTTACTGCTGTTGTTCCCGAGTCAAGTCAAGCCACAGCAGAGCCCACACTCTCAAGCCACGCAGAGCCCACGCTCCCAAGCCACGCAGAGCCCACGCTCCCAAACGACATGTCCACAGCGTCCACACCCTCAAGACCGGCAGGCATCCCACTATCTACAGTGCTGCCTGTAATGGCTGTAGCCATTTTGAGCGTGTGGGCCACACACTGCGCTCCAGAGGCCTCTTCTGTCCACGAGTCTGCTCCAGAGGCCTCGTCTGTCTACGAGTCTGCGCCAGAGGCCTCGTCTGTCCACGAGTCTGCGCCAGAGGCCTCGTCTGTCCACGAGTCTGCGCCAGAGGCCTCTCCTGTCCACGAGTTTGCGCCTATGCCTCCAGAGGTGTCAACTTCTGCTGTAGATCCTCCAAAGGAGGCAGCGTCCACCCATGAACTTACTGCCGCGTCTGACCACGAGTTTGCGCCAAAACCTCCTGAGGTGTCAGTATGCACTGTAGAACCATTTAAGGAGGTGGCGTCCATTAATGACCTCACTGCCACGTCTTACCATGAGTTTGCACCAATGCTCCCGGAGGTGGCGGTTGCGGCTGCAGAACCTCCTATGGGGGCGGCGTCTTCCTATGAACTCTCTGCCCGCCATGTCACGGCCAAGGAGGCCAATCATGAGTTCTCTGCCTGCCATGTCACAGCCAAGGAAGCCTATCATGAACTCACTGCCTGTCATGTCACAGCCAAGGAAGCCAAGGAGGCCAAGGAAGCAGTTCATGAATTCTCTGCTCTGCTATGGATGTCATTTGTTCCACTGTGGATATCTGTGCTCCTGTCTGCTCTGCCTGCCCTGCCATGGCTCCCTGCTCTGCCTGCTCTGCCTGTCTCGCCATGGCTCCCTGCTCTGCCTGCTCTGCCTGCCCCGCCATGGCTTCCTGCTCTGCCTGCTCTACCTGCCCCGCCATGGCTGCCTGCTCTCCCTGCTCCACCATGGCTCCAGGCTCCTCTAAATCAAACATGGTGGACTTCTGCTCCAGTGTACCACTGCCTGCCACAGTTCCATGGCCCAGGTCCTCCAAGGTTCCATTGTCTCCCACTGCTCCATGATCCAGGCCCTCCAGTGTTTCACTGTCTGCTACTGCTCCACGGTCCAGGCCCTCCAAGGTTCCACTGTCTACCACAGCTCCACGGTCCAGGTCCTCCAGGGTTCCACTGTCTGCCACAGCTCCACGTTTCACTGATTGTTTGGGGATCAACCCTGCCTGTCTTGACTACGCTGTGTTTATTAAAGCTCGCATCTGGATCTTACACGCTTCCCTGAGTCCTGTTACAGTTTTGCAGATGGCTATGTATTCTTTGGCTGCATGTCTTTTTCTCCATTGTTTCTGTTGCCTGTAGATTCTTTGTGAGGATACAACATAATGCACTGCAAAATGTCCTAAGACAAGGGAAATGGTTAACTGTTCCAGCAGTTTAAGACTGTATTTTTAAGTGTTATACATGCATTGTTTTATATAAAGTATTTGATATTCTGTGATTATTGTGTCTGTTTTAATTGAATGTCAGTAGTACCTATGTAGAGTAAAAATTAAATAAATTTAAATAAATTCAATATAAAATTATAAAATCTACTGAAATATATATTAAAATGAATGAATTACAGTAGTATACTGATGAATTTGACTTTTTAATAGTATTTGGATGTAAAACAGCTACAGTTTGCAACTGTAAATTAAATACACTAATTACAGTAACTAAGTTACTGTAAAAACCCTTTGAAGTGTCTAACAGTGTATGTAATGTGACAGATTTCAGAGTGAAACAGGTTTTAGAATGTGAAAAATTATAGGGCGGTACTTGACTTCATTCATCGTTATAGTAAATGTATAAATTCAAGGGTGGGGGTAAAGGAGTAAGTATCTTGGTGAATGGGACCTTAAGAGCAGAAAATACAAGTTTTTTATTTCTGATTGTGGCTGTGTGTGGGGTGAACCTAGTCTTTACAATGGCACACACTGTGTATAAAGCCCTACATATACTTTCCAGAATTCACAGCAAACTCACATCTGTTTTATTTTATTTATAAAAGCATTCGCTTTTATAGTGCTTTGAGTGTGTGCGCAATAAACCCGTCAGCTTTCAAGTAGCCTACTGGACAAGACTTAAAAACAGATGCAAATACTGAATATCACTTTCGTGATAATGCATAGAGTCAGTGAAATTTCCGTCAACTGTCCCTGGACTCGGATGAACTCAGCATATTTTCCGAGTCCGAAAGGCTCGAGTCCGAGTCAAGTCTGAGTAAAAATGCATCCGAGTCTGTGACAAGTCCGAGTTGCCTAAAAAATGTACTCGAGACCGGACTCGAGTCCGAGTACCCCAACTCTACTCAATAGATTCCTTGGGTCAAGCAGAGAACATTGATACTCATTATGCCAATATTGGCCAAACATCCTGTCCATCATTTTGATTCATGTACAAAACCTACTTTTTCGAACTCCTCCTAGACTGTTAGTCCGATTTTCACCAAATTTGACTCAGATCATCTTCAGACCATGGTGCCACTACACATTTGAGGCATGATGCCAAATTGACTCTGAGGCTGTATCTCTGGAAAGATTTGACATAATGACACCAAACTTTATGTGTGTCGTTGTCACCTCACACAGAACATGCCACATCAATTTGAAAACGGCACCACCTATTGATCAAAAGTGATAAGCCATTAAATTATATTATTATTGGTTGTATTTATGATTTTTCAGCCATTTCAACTGATATCATCCTAAAATGGCTTTAATTACTTGTTGTTGTAGTCAGGCTGTTGCTGCTTGCCGTGCTTAGCTATTAATGGTTTTATTTTTTCAATTGCATTAATAAATTATTTAATCGATTACTTAATATTAAATAACATTTAATTCTGTGTGATTTCTGCTGCCACTCATTTCAAAGAATAGGCCTACATGCCATTAAATAAGACACTTTGTGTCACAAATCTGGTCCTGAACGCCAGTCCGCTCGCCACCAGAGGTTGCCTTGCCATTCACATTACACAGACTGTTGCACCACACTCCGGACTATGTTCCCCATCATCCATTGCGGTGATTACATGTTCACAGCACGTTCACCAATCATGAACGGTATAAATACGAGGCCCTTCCCACTACGGGGGCCGGTAAACTTGCATTTCAGGGGCTGTACAGTATATGACGTCATTGGTGTCGCTTAAACCCGCGGACATGAAAAACAACCTGCAGCAACAGTGTTAAAGCAGCCCAATCTTGATCTCCATTTGGCACACTCATTCCAAATTCAAATGTTGTTGCTTGAAGAAACACAGGTTTTATTGCAGGAAAAACGAGCGCTCATATATATATTTATATATATATATTTTATATATTTTAAATATATATTTTTTCTGCTAGATTGTTAATAAAATGGTAATTTCCACAAACTCATGGCTATACATATACAAACTTGTTAATTCTTATAAACATCCAGTAAGTATCCATCATCTTTTATCTTTAAGATAGCTGAAGTTGTAGACTCCTGCATCTAACATATAACAATTTCTACACACTATACCCCACAAATAACTAACAATTATTAGCAAACATGGAAACTGGTACAGAATGTCCTTTAATAAACGACCAAGTAATCCTTCCTTACACTGTTAGACATTTCTGTCATTTCTACAGTTATTAACTGTATATCACCCGGTATAATACTAAAAATTCCCTTTGCAGTAAATAACTGTAATAACCATTGCATCATGGGAATTTTCTGTGATGTCAGGCCCACATACAGAGACTTGCTGTATTTTTTTTAAATTTCTGTATACTACTGTATTTGCTGTAACGGCCTCATTGGTGGCGTTCTATTGAGGTTGTTTTATTTTCCTCATTTATTAGGGGCCAGGCACCGAAGCGCTAAAGGGACCTATTGTATCTGTTGGCATTCTTATTATTATTCTTCCTCCGTTTCTTCCATTCGAGTCTATGGAAGCCCATAGAACCGCTTGCGGGAAAGTTGTGAAATTTGGCACATTGGTAGAGGACAGTCTCATCATTAACCATAGCAAATTTGGAGTCTCTAACTTAAACTCTCTAGCACCACTTCTTGTCCAAAGTTTCATTCTGTTTATGCCAATAACTTTTTAACCAAAAGGCATAGATTGAAAATTCTTTTCTCTGAATTCTTGGCTCATGCCGAGTGGAATGAAGTCCAAAATTCAAAAATCGTAAGGTTTAGGTTTTTTTTCTATAATTTTTTGTTCGTAAAACCTACTTTTTCGAACTTGTCCTAGACGGTTTGTCTGATTTTCACCAAAACTGGCCCAGATCATCTTTAGACCATGCTGACAAAAAGTTATTGAATTCAAGTTGATTAGTCAAACCGTTTTCGAATAACGCGCGAACGATTTCTATTAAAAGCACACAAAAATTGATGTGAGGCTGTATCTCTGCAACAGTTTGGCGTATCGAGACCAAACTTGTTTTGGCACAGTGCCACCTAGTATTCAGGAGATATGGAAAATGGCTATTTTTGCTTTTAACTTCTGAATGGTTTGGCCAAAAATCACAAAACTGGTCTCTTTTAATTCGGTGCATCATGCCGAGTCGAACCATACCAAATTTTCCCATGTCAGCCATTTTGAGTGTCGGCCATATTGGATTTTGTCAAAAAAATGCTATATTTTAAGAACGCATTGATGTATCATTACAAAACTTGGTATGTCTTCGGCACCATGCCCTGACAGTACTCAAAAAGTTTGGGGGCAGCGCCACCTTCTGGCCAAAAGTTACAAAGAAATGTACAAAAATGCTAATAACTTCTGCTTACATTATGCTTACATTACCTGTTGTAATGAAAGTGATCTCAGTAGATTCCTTGGGTCAAGCTGAGAATATTGATATTCATTATACCAAAATTGGCCAAACATCCTGTCCGCCATTTTGATTAATGTTAAAAACCTACTTTTTGAACTCCTCCTAGACTGTCCGATTTTCACCAAATTTGACTCAAGGTCTGATCATCTTCAGACCATGCTGGCAAAAAGTTATGGATTTTGTGTCGATATACAAAACGGTTTTCGTTTCATCAACGAATTTGCTGGAAAGATGCCAAACTACATCTGAGGCTGTATCTCTGCAAAGTTTTAACATATTGACACCAAATTTTATACGTGCCATTGTCACCTCACACTGACCACGCCACATCAATTTGGTAACAGTGCCACCGACTGGTCAGAAGTAATATACCATTCATTAAATATTAATTATGAAATTTCTAATAATCTAATAAAATAAAATCTAATAAAAATAATAATGAAAGTGCTAATAACTTTTGACTGCATTAGCCTATTGAAAACTGGCCTCAAACTATTCCTTGGGTCATGCTGACAACATACATACCAATTATACCATATTCACCAAATTTGACTCAAATCATCTTCAGTTAAGGATTTCGTGTCGATAAATGTTTTCGTACAGCGCCACTACACACTTGAGGCGTAATGTCAAAATGAGGCTGTATCTGAGGCTGTATCTTTGTAAAGCGTTGACATAATGACTCCAAACTTTGTGTGTGTCATTGTCACCTCACACAGAACACGCCACACATTTGAAAACAGCACCACCTATTGGTCAAACGTGATAAGCCATTAAATTGTATTATTATTGGTTGTATTTATGATTTTTCAGCCATTTCAACTGATCTCATCCTAAAATGGCTTTAATTACTCATTGTTGTAGTAGGTCTGTTGCTCCTTGCCATGTTTAGCTCCTCATTCTGCCCCTTTAGTGCTTTGCCCCGCAATTGCTGCTTGCAGCTATATTTACATTTGAACTGACACGATTTTGCCCTACACCGAGTCTACTCTTTTTTTGTTAATGTGAAATTTTGTTCAGGTGTTAGTAGTTAATGTTGGCCAGTAGCCTATTGAGAAAATAAAATCGTATGTTAGCTAGGTTAGACAATATATATGGCTTGTTAACTGTTAGCTGCCTTTGTAGTTTTAGAATTAGTTTGTTATAATTATTAATGGAATTTACTGCATTTGTGTGTGTGTGTGTGTGTGTGTGTGTGTGTGTGTGTGTTTTAAAGGCATCAAGAAAGACATGAGCATGCCAACCACTCTGAGACTGAAGGGGAAGAAGGGTCTTATCTAGCAAAACGATCAGTTATTTTCATAAAAATAATACTATTTATATACGTTTTAATGTCAAATGCTCATCTTGTCTTACGCTCCCTGAACTCTGTGTATTCTAGCTCAAGACAGTTAGGGTATGTCAAAAAACTCAGACCGTAGAATACACAGACTTTTAGGGAGAGTAAGACAAGACGAATGTTTAAAAAGTTTGAAGCTGCATTTAAAATGCATTTTGGAAGTTCAAAATCAGGGCACCATACCAGTCCATTATATGAAGAAAAATCCTGAAATGTTTTCCTCAAAAAACACAATTTCTTTATGACTGAAGAAAGAAAGACATGAACATCTTGAATGACAAGGGGGTGAGTACATTATCTGTAAATTGTTGTTTTGGAAGTGAACTTCTCCTTTAAGTGTTATACATGCATTGTTTTAAATAAAGTATTTGATATTTTGTAATTATTGTGTCTGTTTTAACTGAATGCCATAGTACATGTAGAGTAAAAATACATTTAAATGAATTCAATATAAAAATTATAAAATCTACTGAAATCTATATTAAAATGAATGAATTACAGTAGTATAATAATGAATTTGACTGTAAAAGTACACAGTACTTGAATTTGACAGTTTGCAACTGAAAATTAAATACAGTTTGCTACTGTAAATCTTAATTGTGTTGCCAGTTAGTTACTGTAAATACCCTTTGAAACAGTGTATGGTTGTTTCTAAGCTAACAGGTATAGAATAAAGCAGAAAGTTAAGATCAAGATCATGTTTTTGTGTTTTGCGTATATTGTGCGCAAAAGCTTAAACGTTAATGTTCATGTTCATGTCATTTCAATTATGCCTTCATTAATAACAAACTGGTTTTCAGTATTTCAAAGGACCAAGCCACCACTTCACTTTGAGAAGCTAATGTTTAGTTAATGATGACTACTGTATTTGGATGTCAACAGAATTCACATGCTATGTGCTGTGATTGGCCAATGTTGGGGTCTGTCCATGCTCCAAGTGGAAAGACTTCTTTCTTTCTCTTTCTTTTTCTTTTTCTTTTTCTTTTTCTTTCTTTCTTTCTTTCTTTCTTTCTCTTTTCTTTGTTTCTTTCTTTCTTTCTTTTCTAATGAATTCATTAATTAGTTAATGTCTTAATTAAGGTGTTGTTCATCCATGAAGTCATGAATGAAAGACTTTGAATTCATGTTAGTTTCTGATAATTCATGACATATTAATGCATGAAGTAATGCTTAATTCATGCATGAATTTATGCATGAATTCATGGTAATTCATGTACCCTTACTGTAAGGTGTTACTGATTTTTTTTTTTTTTTTTACAACAATTCAATAATCAAGAAATTAATTAAGAGACTCGCCTTTTAGACAGATAGATATTCCAAACAGAGCCACCAGAGCACAGTTTTGCGTCTCTTAGCAACATGATTGTGTTTTGTTTCTGAATTAATCAACCGTTTAAATGATTCAGTTCAATCGCATTGACATTGAATCGCTTGCTTATGTGCAGCCCGTTCAAGATGTTAACCCTGAAGCAGATCTTTGCGCACATCTGCCACAAGGACTGGTTTATAATGGTGGATCTGAAAGACACTTACTTTCACATCCAAATAACCCATCTGCATATTAACTGCTTTGAGCTGTTATATAAAACAATATATTGATTTAAATTTTCTAAGACATGTTTTGTGATTGAAAATATGCGAGGGAGTGACAACGGCCATGAATATTTAGTGATTCAGACCTGAGAGACAAAAGGCCCTCCTCTAATGGCCCATCAATGAGACTGTGACTGTCAGGTAGAAACAATGAGAGATTCAAAGAATGGAGTTTTAGACTATTTGTATTTTATTTACAACACAGTATCATCAAAACATGCATAATGAAGGTCAAAAGCACATTATTGACTACACTGATCTAACCATAGAGACGTGAACAGATTTTGTGTCATTCCTGAAAACTGTTTTCTGGATTCTGTTCAACAAGTGAAATAAGTAAATTATACCTGATATTTAAGTGATTGCTGCTTCTTTCCATGGATTTAAGAAACAAAACTCATCATCAGTAGTCCAAGAAATTGTTTTACAATAAAAAAAAATCAGTGTAATTGAATATCTGATGTTGGTACAGCACTCTTCATGTGGCATTCATGTAGCATTCATCTGTGGTGCAGGTATCAGATCACTAGGGAAAAAAAAAATCTGTAAGCATGTTAATATCAGGAGCATCTGTAATATGCTATACTATCTATAAAAAATGGCACTTTATATCTGAGAAACTAATTATTATTGTTTAGCACGTTAAACATCTATTCATGAACAGAGTATTAATAATAAACTAATATTATCCTATTGTTATACAATAAATAAATAAGTAAATAAATATGATTTTATAATCATAAACACAAGCATGCTTTGTATGTATTATACAATACAACCCATTTTATATCTGGGAAACTAATTTATTATTGTTAAGCACGTCATAAACATCTATTCGTGAACAGAGTATATGACAGTAGTTTGGTCTGAACAATCTTAGACTCTATCACTCAGTGTTACAGTGTAAACACTATTACTTTTATATTGCGTCATTTTTATTTTATAGAACATTAAAAACATTCTGGCGTCGTGAAACATTTCAATGCAATGAAATGAAACACTTCATAACGTTTCACTTGATTGCACATGTAGTCAGAAATTATAGTTTGAAAAAAATCTAACTACTATAATGTGTACAAGTTATATCACAGTAACACAACGACTAACATAAGTAGGCTAATAAAAGAAAGACTTACTCTTTTGGTGGATCTCGCCATGCGTCGCATCGTCCACTGAGGGAAATATAAATCTTACTTCTCACAGCGCTTCTTCTTCCAGTAACAAGATGCAAGTAACCGAGATAAACAATGAAGTCAAGGCTCACTGCTTTGTTTACGTTGAGGTGGGCAGTACGCCGTTAGCGCCTCCCAGTGGCTGATTATAATAACAAAAGTGTAAGTAGCTCGTGGGCGTGATCAAATTAAAAATAATTAGGTCTGACGAGAAAGACTGGACATGGGGTTGGTTTCATACAGATTACTTTAACACATGATATTTGTTTTCGATAAGACTTACTTCATTTAAAAGTAGATATGTCAGGCTTTCCATAGATATATCTCTTATGTCTCTGTGTGGAGTATCGGCTGAGTTTTAATGACGATCACAGAGAACAACGCAGCAGACTGCATACCCTGTTTGTTTGCTTTATTTTACAAAACCACAGAGTGTTGTTGTTGTTATGAGTGTACACAAATAAAAGTAGATTCCTTACAGATTCCATTGATTGCCCTAATCTGTACGATCAAAAATGACGGAGTAATTTAAGTTCTTTTTGGCGTTATCAGAAAAACTGCCACAAACCGCGCCGGCGAATTTTTCGACCCCAGAGGGTTAAGTGCTTCAAGATTGGGCTTGCAGAGCGGGTACATCCGTATCTGCTCATAGCACAGCGTGACTGGATGCGTTTCCCATACACAACGTGAAGTGAATGTTCGAAAGGGAATGCTCTGGTTACTGACTGAAATAAGGGAATAAGCGTTGTGTCACTAGCTGTGCTATAAGCTGCAAGCAAATCGATAACTGTCGCTTCAGTCGAATGATTCTGATGAAATGGCGCTGCAAGCCGACTTATATGGTCTGCTCTACCCTTTCTGGCAGGCTAAAGCCCCAATGGTTTGTGCGGCTACACAAACATGAACAAATCAGGCTTCAGATCAGGGTAAAAAGGGAGATAATCCATACACAACGCTCATTCCCTTATCTCAGGGAACCGAGGTTACATCAGTAACCCAAGCATTTGTGCATGCAAAAATGGTGTGCAGAAATGCTAAAATATCAACCACTCACAGTAGTTTTTTCAGGTTACATCGTGGATCCTGCAGTAGAAACTTCAGTCCTGAATCTCCTAGATTATTACGGCCCAGATCCAGTTCTCTCAGGTGTGAGGGGTTTGAACTCAGAGCTGAAGCCAGAGAACAATAACCATCCTCTCCAATACTGCAGTTATACAACCTGCAGAAAAAAACATAAAATAAAAAAATAACTCACACTTGCACCTAAACTTGCAGTTACATTATATAAATATTTATTTAGTTGCTATATAAATAACTATAAATGTATATATAATGTAATTGCATTTGAAATCTAATTTTAGGTGCCAGTGTATATATAATACTCACAGTAGTGTCTCCAGTTTACACTGTGGATTCTGTAGTGGATCAGAGAGCAGCTTTATTCCTAAATCTCCTAGTTTATTATAGTTCAGATCTAGTTTTCTCAGGTGTGAGGGATTTGATTTCAGGGCTAAAGCCAGAGCAGCACAACCTTTCTCCTCAAAATTGCAATTAGACAGCCTGGAAAGAAAAGCATGGTTGACTGATACTTTTTTTTAATCATATTTAAATATCATATCAGGCAGGAGATAACAAGCACAGCTTCTTTAATAAATCACAACAAACTCGATGTTAAAACTCAAAGTTAAATCCAAGTTAAACAAAACAGGAATAGATCAATCAGAACCAGTAATGGAAAGAATCAACAAATATAAAATAATCACAGGAAACTGATCAATATGGTTGTTAATAATAATAATAATAATAATAAATTGTGAATTTTGGGGAAAATTAATGTCAGGACAGTTCTTAACCCAATTACAGTGGTTTCTGCAATCTCCTTAGCTGTTTTCTTTGCTTGTTGTATGCCAATAATTTGACCCATCTGAAACAGATCAACATCTTTTCCACAACCACAGGATATGTCTTCCAACAAAGACATTTTAATTTATGCTTATTGTCGCAAACCTCTAGCCACACAAAATGAAAACATGCTGAGACTGATTAGATGGTAAACGTATATGCTAATATTCACAGAAATAAAGCAGTTAAGCCTTTTTACTCCATAAGTTGCGCTGCGATTGAGGGTCCCTGCAGTGTAATTCACTGCACCCTTCTTGAAGTTCACTGTTCATTCCAAACACCAGGCAACTTTTCCTTTCAGTCTCCAATGCATCGATCATCCTTTATTCCTGATTACCTTTCGCAGTGCATTTTAAATCCAAATCCTGCAGATAATGATTACGAACTTGATTAGGCTCTATTTATTTTTGATAATTATTTATTTTAGTAATGTTTTGTCACGCTCGTTGTGTGCGGGAGAATGACGAGGAGGAGCGAGGAGGTCCGATGCATAAAGTTTATTCATATAATCCACAGGGAGATAGAAACCAACAGGAAACAATAGGGAACCAGCGAACACAACGTAAAAAGACATTAAGAACCGACAATCTGAACAGGAACACAACCAAACTTAAATACATGGAAACAACCAATCAGGGGAAGACAGGTGAACAATCAAACAGTGACATAAATAGTAAGAAATGGAACAGGAAGACCAAAAAAGGGTAACACAGGGAAAACACACATACAACAGTCCAAAGGGTCTGACAGTTTTCAATAACTGCTTTTTAGTTTGTTTTGTTTTAGTTTTTCATTTAGACTTTTCTTTGACATCTTTTTCTTTCTCTCTTTCTTTCTCTCTTTCTTTCTTTCTTAGCCTAAATGCCCTTACTTTCGTAAAATACAGTTCTTAATACAACATAGTTTAGCCTTTAAACATGTATACAATATTTCTTACATTTAAACTCGTTTAACAAGCAGTTCAGAAGTAAAAATTAAACATTTAATTGTTGCAAAAAGACTAATGCTGCTCATTTAGGTGACTGACATTTAAGTTTTCTTTGCATAAAATAAAATGATTTACAGCAAAGAAACTCTTTTAAATAAAACATAAACAAACCTATATTTACCCTAAGAAATGCAAGTCTGCGCACTGAGAATTACTCTCACCTGAAGAGGATGCAAAAAATCTGCACTCATTACAAACGCGACTGTTGCGACTGTCCCAGGAGCTGGGTTACACAAAAACTACCCAAACACTAAAAAATTAAAAAAGTAAATAAATCTTAAAAATAAAATAACTATGATTTTTCTGGCAGTGTGTATTACAACATTTTAGCCTATTTTTAAAAACATTTATTCTTGCATAAGTTACTTAAGAACTAAAGATTCTTTGTAATAATTCTGTTGAACAACAGGGGCCCTATTTTACTGATCTAAGTGTATAGTTAAAGACTTTATATACGAAGACTGTGCACTCATTACTTATGAATGGGGCAAAGTGCAGAACCCAATATGATGAATAAGCCCCACCTTCTAAATGAAATGGCCAATCATTGACTGAAATTTAATCATAAGCTTAGTGAACAGTTTTGGAGAATCTGATGTTTCCCCATTCAAAGAGATAGGAGGTGGACTTGCATGCCCAAGAGGCATTTCAAAGATGACTGCTGAGTGAAATGACTTAAAGAGACTTTGGTATGGTCTGAAGCGCATGGCGCAGGTGCACTTAGGGCGTGTCCGAATCCACTTTTGCTGGTTTAATGATTGGAAAAAACAGTCAGCACGCCAGGCGTATGGTCCAAAAGGGTTGTACCTATTCTCTTAATAAGTCATGGGTGTGTTTGAGGTATAACATACAATAAACCAATCAGAGTCTCATCTCCCATTTTCTTTAAAAGCCATTTGCACTTGCACCATTGCGGATTCACTTTTTACATGGTGGAATTTGCAAAAGCAAAGACTATCCGGATAAGACTATTTACGGGAAAAGCCAGATTCCACCAAAGTCATTACTGCTAATAGGTAGTTCTGATACATGCAATCCATCATTATCACATGTAGACATTTTTATCTTCATGTACACAATAATAATCTTTTACACTGTAATCCTTTCATTTTTAATATATGGCATGTTTGTGTGCTGCTGTGCATCGCTGTGTATGTAATAAGCAGAGTGTATGTGTTGTGCAACCGCCTATAGGCACATAGTAATAACGAGCCCTTCAGATGGGCTCACGTGCATTTTCTATTTAAACAACATGGCACTGGACATGAAAATGATAACTGCGTCAGCCTGAAACTAGCAAAAAACACTTGCCTTGTACCTGGCACCGCAATGTGTATGATAGGGCCCTATGATTATATCAACATGCAGTATGATTAAAGGAGAAGTCCACTTCCAGAACAAAAACTGACACATAATGTACTCACCCCTTGTCACGTTTTTTTTTTTTTTGAAGAAAACATTTCAGGATTTTTTTCCTTATAGTGGACCTCTATTGTGCCCCGAATTTGAATTTCCAAAAATGTCATTTAAATGTGGCTTCAAACGATCCCAAATGCGGTTGTAAAAGATCCAAGCTGAGCAAGAATTTACATACTTTTTAATGTCAAACACTCATCTTATCTCGCTGTGCCTGAACTGTTTTTTTCCAGTTCATGATAGTTAGGGTATGTCAAAAAATTCCCATCTCATGTTCTCCTTCAACTTCAAAATCATCGTATCTATATCACTGTTTTAACTGCAAAGACTGGGTCGGTACTTCTACAGTGACAAAGAATGATTTTGAAAAGATTTTTGAAGTTGAGGGAGAAAATATGATTGGAGTTTTTCGACATACCCTAACTGTCTTGAACCAGAATACACAGAGTTCAGGGAGAGCAAGACAAGACGAGCGTTTGAGATTAAGAAGTATTTAAATTGTATATTTTAAAATGAAAATAACAGATCATTTCTGTTACGAATCTGGTCGGTGTTCTGCGGTCCGCTCACCACCAGATGTCACTCTCACCCTATCATCACACACAGACTGTTGCACTTCACCCCGGATTACATTCACCGTCATTCAGCGCGCTGATTGGGTCAGCACCTGTGACCAATCAGTGGCGCTATAAAAGCCCCGGTCTTTCCCCTTGCAAGTCACGGAGTATTGTTGCTGTTATTTTCATTGTTAGCGTTTCCTAGTTTCCTAGTTTCCTAGTTTCTTGTGTTTAGTTCCCTCGCCTGGCCATTTCGTCTCGACTGTCTCGCCGCCTGCCCACTGGACTCTTGCTCGTTTCCTGGATTATTCTCTACGTCTTGCCTTTGATATTCCTGTTTGCTACTGTTTGACCCTGCCTGTACGACCATGTCTTTGCCTCGTCCCTTTAATAAAAGCTTGCAGATGGATCCGCTCACCTCTCGTCTCAGCCCCTCTGTAACAATTTCGCTAGATAAGACCCTTCTTCCTTGGCTGGCATCATTTACAACTGCATTTGGGATAGTTTGAAGCTGTATTTTGTAAAAGAAAAAAAAAAAACAACAATTGTATTTTGGAAGTTCAAAATCTGGGCATCATAGCAGTCCATTATATGGAGAAAAGTCCTGAAATGTTTCCCTCAAAAAACAATTATATATAGAAAGAATAACATGAACATCTTGGATGACAAGGGTGTCATGAATCTGGCCAGTGACCTTCTGTCCGCTCACCACCAGATGTCGCCCGCTCACTCCATTGACATTCACATTACACTGACTGTTGCACCACACCCCAGACTACGTTCCCCATCAGCCATTGCGCTGATCACCTGCATCCAATCAGAGACTGTATATAAGCCTCGGAGTTCTTCATGCTATTCGCAGAGTATTGCATTGTGTTTTGAAACTTTATGGAACCACCTTGTCAGTTTGTTTATCTAGTCTTTGCTTGTTCCTGTATCTAGTCATTCGAATCTTCTATCAACGCCTTGTTATCTCGTTTTGTCTGATTCGCTGCCTGCCCTTTGGAATTCTAGCCTGTCTATTCAGATACCCCTTTTTGCCTAGCCCCTTGGATTACGTTCGGCGTGGATCGACCCTCGCCCGTTTGGATTACTCTTGTCTTGCTCTTACATACCTGTTTGTCGATATCTGACGCTGCCTGTTTGCCGATATCTGACCCTGCCTCTAATAAAGTTATGCAGATGGATCCGCCCGCTTCATGCCTCCCTCACTTCGTTACAAAGGGGGTGAGTACATTATCTGTAAATTTTTGTTCTGGAAGTGGACTTCTAGATAATTTAAATATTGTTAAATAATAATAATAATAATAATAATAATAATAATAAAGTCACTGTATCAAAAATATCTTTAATATAACAACAACAACAACAAAAAATTATAGACCTCCATGATTTTCCATGCTTGAAGTTGCCAGATCAACAGTTTAAAATCCCCTGTCAGAGGTTTTTTTTTTTTTTTTAAAAAAAAGGACACATTTTCTGCCCAGTGATTTTTTTATCTTCAAAACCACATGAAATGCCATCTCTACACTGCAGATGCTAACAAACAGTCATGTAAGTTGGAGTCATGTAAGCAATCTCCACAAATGAAAGTCTAATACAGCCAGTTTGTGTTCAATTATATGTCCGTTGGCCCTGTTTGTGGCATAAATCTGCCACCAGACCCTTTCAGTAAATTACATTTATGTGTAATATATCCAAACATGAACCTCAACTATATAGATTGCAATTGTAGTTGCTGAATAAATGCATTATGGTCTGTGACACCAAACAAATTCTTATTTTGTTGTTGTTTTGATAGAAAAACATGGTTATAATTAAATGAAATTGCAGTAATTTTCAGCTATGTTTCTCAAAGGGCAACAATCATGATTAGTAATCACGATTGCAATAATACTAAAAAAAAACTTATTATCAGTTTAACTATTATGCAGCATGACTAAAATACTAAAACTGTTAACTAAAACATTGATTAAACATTAATAGGTTGACTAAAAACAAAACAAAATTAAAGCTGCAAGCAGCGTTGAAAGGACCCTTGCACCCGAGCTCACCGCCACACCGCAACAAATGGTGGGCAATATGCATTTAAAGTGCTAAAGGAATATGTCACACGCTTATCACAGTCATATCAATGACGTGTTGTGGGAGAAAGACAATAATAGTTATCACTTAAGATCACTATCTATGGTTGTTGTAGTCCGGAGTGAAATACCTTATGGGTAGTGTAGTTTGGTTAAGCCAGTCTGTGTGGCAGCCCAGGCAAACATAGTCATAGGCCACTATTGTTAAGCTGGTCGGCGTGGTAGCCAAGGCTTACATAGTCATAGGCCACTAGTGTTAAGCCAGTCGGCATGGTAGCCCAGGCATACATAGCCATAGGCCACTAGTGTTATTTAAACACTGCAAAAGGCCCTTAGATTAAACTGACCAAATATACAAAGTTCTGGCATGAAACTGTCCAATAGATCTAACTCAATCTGACATTATGACATCATTATCACATACTTTCTCCACTTCTGTATCGATAGCCAATGAGCTCGTTGCTCAACATTTAAAGGTGCAATAGGTTGTCTACTGGTTGAAAGTCTCTTCACTTGCGTGGTATGGTAGTTGATACTGCTGAATGTGTGTAGGCTTTGCTGGCATACATTCAATATTCAATATATTAGGTGTACATTTTGTATACATTTCACATGACATATTAAAGGATACATATATATTTATATACACTCAGGTTGTTATTCGCTGGGTGTGTATAGTATGTATATTATTAATAGCTGGAAATTGCCCGGTAACAAGGCTCTATTAAATATAGTGACAGTCAGAGTGTTTTCCGCTCGGATTACAGGAATTTTATCTGGGCTAGGATGGAAAAGGTATCTCATGCCTGCACATTGTGCAAGGCCACTCTGCAAAAGCATGATGGGCATGGCTGCTGCCCTTCCTGTTTAGGCTTGGAACACCTGAAACAATGCCTCACAGAAGATGCCTGCATGAAATGAAAAGGGATGTCTTGGGAGAGGAGGACTCAAGGATGGTAGAAGGACTCTGGGGTGAGTCGCTACCAACACCACCACCACATAAGTTGGCAGCCAAAAACATACCTGGTAAATGACCTAAGGAAGATCCCTTGGCTAAGAAGGTAGATGTGTTGACTGCAGAGTTTGCTCAGATTAAGTCCTTGCTTTTGAATTTGCAAATGTGCAAATAGTTTCTTCATGTGAAGCCCCCAATTCGGAGTCACCCATTTCTGAGGTGAGATGTCAAGATGTCATGTCTATGACTGCTTCTGAAAGTCAGTTCCATGAGGATGAAGGACGGGAGGTTACATCTAAGCAGCTTTGACCCAGCTGCACAACAGACACTACAGCACAGTGTCCAGGCGAATCAGACCAGACAGCAGTTTGCAGACCTGAGGAGAGTTCCACCATCTAGCTTACAGTATAGATAGCTCCCTATGGGCCATGAATTGCAGAGTTCTCAGTTTTCAGCAGGCCCAGCAGATATTCGTAGGAACCAGCTTCAGCCGCAGTCTCATAGAGTGGAACAAGCAGTTCAGTGACCTCAGGGATGGGAACAGGGGTCATTTCAGGCCACAAAGGGCAGAATGCTGGCCCAGCATTCCCCCAGGAATGCTAAAGGTAAGGTACGCAAGAAAGTCTGCAGCCGCTCGTCTGGCGTTTTTCTCATCAGCAGCTCAGGTGCTGGGAAACAGCAACCTCAGACCCATGGGTGATAGGAGCTTCAACTCAGGGGCACAAGCTGCAGTTCCGACAGTGGCCACCTTCTTTCAATGGGTCAAGGTGACCACAGTTTCAGACCCCAACAACGCAAATTCCTTAAAGCAAGAATAAATAAACCAACTCCTAGAGAAAGGTGCCACTGAACCAGTAAAGTGGTGGGTTCTACTCAATATACTTCATAATTCAAAAAAAGAAGACCTATACTCGATCTTCGCTCCCTCAACAGGTTTCTGAAGAAATTTCCATTTCGTATATTGTGGTGACCGATGTTCTCCAGGCAGTCAGGCAACAGCAGTGGTTCATCACAATAGACTTAAAGGATGCTTACTTCCGTGTTCCAGTTGGTCAACAGTACAGGCCATTTCCCCGCTTTGCATTCCAGAGTCAAGTCTATCAGTTGCGAGTACTTCCATTCAACCTTTCTCTATCCCAACAAGCCTTCACCAGGTGTATGGCAGCGGTGTTGGCTTCAATACAGGTCAAAGGGCTTCAAGTACTTCCGTACCTGGACAACTGGCTGCTGTGCTCTCAGGAACAGGAACAGGCAGTGGTGGAAATTATACAGCTGCTCTCCCATATTGTTTTTAAATGCAGTCCAGACTACCATTCAGGTACTTTCTCAGACTCATGGATGTGATGGCAGCAGCAGCTGTGGTAATACCATTGGGCCTCCTTTTGTTTCATCCATTCCAGAGGCGGAATGGACAAAACAGTTTTCATCTGAGTCCCAGTGGCCACAGGACCAAGATGATCAAAGTCACACAGCAAGGCCTTCTCATGCTGAAAACATTGAGGAGGTAGTCATATCTGACCAAAGGGGTTGCTTTGGGCAGGATTCCCTCTCGACGGGAGGTAGTCCAGACCGATGCTTCTTTTGGGGCATAGTCTGGCAACATAGAGCGGTCAGAGGGCAATGGGATTCCCAACAAAGAGGGGAGAATATAAATAACCTGGAACTATGAGCAGTGCTACTGGCACTGAGGCACTTTGCACTGAATTTACAAGGCAGGCATGTTCTTGCCAGATCAGACAATACATCAGTGATTTATCACATCAACCATCAAGGGGGCACAAAATCCAGCCGGTCTCTTCAAGTATCACAGGAGCTCCTGGCCTGGGCCTTCCCTTGGTTTGTGAGTATCAGGGCAATGCACATCCCAGGAGTGACAAATGTGGTGGCAGATTTCTTGTCACACCACAAGCCTCTGTGGGGGGAGTGGAGACTCAACCCAGAGATGATATGGCAGCGGGTTGGCAGAGCAAAAGTGGATCTCTTTGCCTCAGAAGAATCCAGTCCTCTGGGGCAAGATGCTTTAGCCCACGACTGGCCAGATCAGTTACTGTATGTCTTTCCCCCTATACCTTTAATCTTAGCACACTTAGCCACAGGCTACGTCTAGTGGCACCTAACTGACCACGGAGACCCTGGTTTCCAATGATATACAGGCTCTTAGAAGGGGAACACTGGAGCCTTCCCTTCAGGATGGATCTCCTCCACCAGTTGGGGGGGGCAGATTTAACATTTACAAGAAGAAAGTGGATACAGTTCTACTCTTGTGCCTAGTAAGGGCTCTCAGTGGTCAGACCAGATTTATCTCTGATTTAGGGGGCAGAGAAAAGGGCAGCCCCTATCAAAGCAGAGATTGTCACATTGGGTATTTGAGGTAATCACCCATCCTTACATGTTCAGTGGAAGTCCATTGCCTTCGGGAGTGAGATGTCGTTCAACAAGTAGCATCTCAACGTCTTGGGCGGTACCAAAGGGTGTCCCCCTTAGTCCCCCCTTATGTGCAGCAGCCACTTAGTCATATGTGAACACATTTTCCTGAGATTACAGGATTAATGTGGCTGCTTCAGATATCTTTGGAACAGCTGTCCTGTTGGGACCCTCAACTTCTTAGAGGTAAACAGGACCTCCTTGTCACCTTGTGGGTATAAATAAGTTATAAGCACTGCTTCTGGCGGTCGGAAACAACGAAATAGAGCGAGAGTTAAAAAGGTAACTGTGGTTATTTATCGTTATCTATCGTTATTTATTTATTTATATTTGTAAAAGACCTCTATTTTTACTGTGTGCTGTATATGTCGTATCTTAATTGAGAGTTTTTTTTTGGCTGCTATACCTTGACTGGGTTTCTTTTGTATAAAAGATCACTGATCTCAGTGGGACTTACTGGTAAAATAAATAAATAAATATATAAATATTATTTCTTACCGTAATGTCTTCAGTTTACAATGATCATTTGTTAGTCCAATAGAGAGTAACTTCACTCCTGAATCCGTCAGACTGTTGTCACTCAGGTTCAGCTCTCTCAGACTTGAGGGGTTTAAGCTGAGAACTATGGCCAGAGCTGAACAGCTTTCCTTTGTAAGATTACAGCTACTCAGACTGGGAATAACATAACAGTATATTTATCTCAAAAAATGTAAAAATAATAATAATAATAATAATATACACATATATTCAACTTAGTTAAAGCTATTTAAATAATATTACATTTAATTCTGTTCATATATCCGTATGTTGTATAAACATATAAACACATTTTTATATTGTTAAAAACATTTCATTAAGACACTCACAACCCTTAAAGGACCATTAGTCACTGATGTCACAGAAAGCTCATGCACAGTCCTACTGTGTTATATGTTGCTAGTGTTATGTTGCAATTCTTAATTACAACAATTAATTTGAAATTTCCCAATAAACCCATTAAATCAGTCCTACCTTTCAGGAATTTAAAACAAGTCTGAGACATGACATATCGTAAGTTTAAGAAGTTATTTAGAATTATTATTATTAGTTTTTTTTTTTTTTTTTTTTTTTTTAAGAGAATGATGATGAAAAATGTAAATTCATGTATGTTTCTTCTTAAGAACAAGCTTAAGAAAATTACATCTCTTCAGAAAAATGTTTGGGAGATAATAAAAAGAAAATTGTTGTATTGTCTGAATATCAATATATTCTAGGGACAAAAACACGCCGGAGGCCGAGTGCACTTAACCACTTGTTTTTTTTCTTTGTTTACTTAACACGGTTCAGAAGTATGTACAGGGTCACACAGCGCCACCAAAAGCACAACACAACAATTGCAGGATTAACCCATTTCTGTACACAGAATACATAACAAAAATGGCAGAAGAATATTTTGTGAATCCGGCCTTTGACTAGTTACACCATATACAAGCTACACTGATAGCAAGAAGGAAGTCCTACAAAATGCATATCTAAATATATCTTCTTTAGGTTACAAAACATTTACATACATGACATAAACATGCAAAGAGGTCTGATGAAGGCCTGAAATTTCCTAATAAAAAAGGACTCAGCACCTTACAATATATGTGACCCTGGACCACAAAATCAGTCTTAAGTCGCTGGGGTTTATTTGTAGCAATAGCCAAAAATACACTGTATGGGTCAAATTTATTTATTTATTTATTTATTTTTTATGGCAAAATCATTAGGAAATCAAGTAAAGATCATGTTCCATTAAGATATTTTGTCAGATTACTACTGTAAATGTATGAAAACTTAATTTTTGATTAGTAATATACATTGTTAAGAACATTACTTGAAGAACTTCAAAGGTGATTTTCTCAATATTTTGATTTTTTTTGCACCCTCAGATTCCTGATTTTTAAATAGTAGTATCTCGGCCAAATATTATTACCTATCCTAACAAACTATACATCAATGAAAAGTGTATTTATTCAGCTTTCATATGATGTATAACCCGGACCCTTACGACTGGTTTTGTGATGCTGGGTCACATATATTAAATCAATTTTTGCATGTTTAGCATAACTTAAGGTTTTAAACATAATGTTTACTGGCCCAAAAATTCATATTCTAAGGAAAAAAGAAAGTATCCGTTTTAGCGTACCATTAGCAATGTAGTACATACACTGTAAAATACTCACTCAGCTTTTGTAGATGCTTTTATCACTGGCAGCAGCCTCAGAAGACATTCCTCTAATTTACAATATTTACTCAGTATAAACTCATCCAGCTTCTCTTCTGAGTTCAGCAACACAAATGCCAGAGCTGACCACTGAGAAGGATGTAATTTGACTGCCGAGAGTTGATTGGCACTGGTTTTCCTCAGGTATGTTTGGACTTCTTGCACTAGTGAACGATCATTTAGTTCATTTAGACAGTGGAACAGATTGATGGATTTCTCTGGAGAGGGATTCTCCCTGATCTTCATCTTAATGTACTCAACTATTTCCCATTCACTGTCAGAGATGCTTCCTATCTTTATCAAGAGGCCTCGTAATACAGTCTGATTGGACTTCAGTGAGAGACCCAGAAGAAATCTGAGGAACAGATCCAGGTGTCCATTTGTACTTTGTAAAGCCTTGTTCACTTCACTCTTCAGAAAATCAGTCAGCGTTGTTGTAGATATGCTAGAGAGTTCTGTTGCTTGTTCTAAAAGACAATTAAATCTATATAAAGCAGCAAGAAACTCCTGTATGCTCAGATGTACAAAGCTGTACACCTTCCCTAGGTACAGCCCAAACTCCTCTCTGAAGATTTGAGTACAAACTCCTGAATACACTGATGCATCTCTGACATTAATGCCACACTCTCTCAGGTCCTCCTCATAGAAGATCAGGTTCCCTTTTTCCAGCTGTTGAAAAGCCAGTTTTCCCAGTGACAAGATGCTCTTTTTAGCCTGGTCAAGATCAAGGTCACATTTCCCATCGTACTTCAGAGATTTTAGTTTGGTCTGAAATATCAGGAAGTGTATGAACATTTGAGTGAGGGTCTTGGGGATCACTGCACTCTCTGCTTCACACAATATTCTCTCCAGAACAGTAGCTGAAATCCAGCAGAAGACTGGGATGTGACACATGATGTACAGGCTTCTTGATGATTTGATGTGTGCAATGATTTTACTGGCTAGACTCTGATCATTTATCTTCTTCTTGAAATACTCATCCTTCTGAGGATCACTGAACCCTCGTACATCTGTAACCAGGTCAACGCACTCAGGAGGGATCTGATTGACTGCCGCTGGTCGAGAGGTGATCCAGAGGAGAGCAGAAGGAAGCAGATTCCCCTTGATGAGGTTTGTCAGCAGCACATCCACGGAGGCTGAATGTGTTACATCAGACAAGCTCTGATTGTTTAAGAAATCAAGAGGAAGTCGACACTCATCTAGACCATCAAAGATAAACAGGACTTTGAAGTTTTCAAGATCTGCCGAAATCATGTCATTTGTATGTGTGAAAAAATGGTGAAGCAATGCAATCAAACTGAGATTCTTCTCCTTTATTAAATTCAGCTCTCTAAAAGGAAGTGGAAATATGAAGTGGAGATCTTGATTTGCTTTTCCTTCAGTCCAGTCCAGAATAAACTTCTGCACTGAGACTGTTTTTCCAATTCCAGCAACTCCTTTAGTCAGCACAGTTCTGATGGGTTTGTTTTGTCCAAGTAAAGGCTGAAATACGTCATTGCATTTGACTGATGTTTCCTGTGTCTCTGGTCTCCAGGATGTCGTCTCAATCTGTCTCACCTCATGTTCATTATTGACCTCTCCACTCCCTCCCTCTGTTATGTACAACTCGGTGTATATCTCATGCAGAGATGTACAGCTTCCGTAACTTAATATACCTTCATTAATTATCTGAAATCTCTCTTTTAGTTTGGATTTGTGTTGTTTCAAATATAAAGGAGCAAGTCCTAAAGAGCAGAGGAGTGAAAATGGGAATCAAGATGTATGCAATGTATGTTATTCACAAATAATAAATTAATGAATCAATACACATAAAAAATCATAAATACTATGTAGTATTCCAATGTTACATTATATACTAAAACATGTATTGTAATGTACAGTAATGTAACTGACATAAAAAGTATCCCTGATTGAAAGCGATATCAAAGTCGCAAAAGAGCTCTTACTGGTCTGTAGTGTGTTAGCGAGGACTGTCTGGTTCATCTGCTTCAAGATGTTCACTGTGATCTTCAAAATCCCCTGTCTATCTCTGCTCTGACTTTCATCTTCCTCCTCCTCCCTCTCAAAGCATGTTGGGCAATCTGGGCTCAGAACTTCATTAAAAATCTTCAACTCGTTCTTTAGAAGAGAGATGATTCTGTGTTCAACCTCCTGAAAAAAGTATCATATAATCAAGGATAATCATACAATGGACAACTTTAAAACTAAAAAACAAGTTTACGTGCTACTTGACAGTACCAGTTTATGTTGTTACTTAGATCATGCTTTTGTGCCAGATATAAATCTGCTCTGATGTGATTAATATTTTGATAGTTAAGAGGATGAGCTGCTGGGCTCCCTTTTAGTTGTGTGCATTGTTTTTGAATAGTGTGTATGTCTTTCTCCAGTTAAAACAAGATGCCTTCTAATGTTCATTCATGTTTATTTTGTGCTATAACTAGTAAAGAAAAAGAGATGATCGGATCATGTGCTGGTTGAACTGAAGTGCTACAGTGGTCTGTCACAGTATATTAAAGAACCACAAAATGGTTTTATTATTTTAATTTCATAGTAAATAAATAAATAAATAAATAAATAAATAAATATAAAAAAAAAAAAAAAAAACATCCCTAACCCAGTAAAAAATTCTGTGCATCGATGCGGCAAGCCCACGGCAGAGAGCACCAAAGCATACCAACAGTTGGGGAGATTTTCTCCAGTGGACAAGCCAGAGCATGTAAAGTTTCTCATCCTCGTCTGAAGCAAAATTAGGAGGATGGAAAGAAGGAAGCGTGACCACCTGAGAAATGATGAAATTACAAAATGATGTGGACAAAACCTTGGGAACATAGCCTGGCCTAGGCTGGAATGTTACCTTGACCATGACCCGGAGCGAAGTCCATACACATCTCGCTGACAGAGAGAGCTTGCAAGTCCCCAACTCGCTTCAAAGAAGTTAGTGCCAACAAGAGTAACCTTGAGTCAGAATCCGCTCTGGAGCTGACTCCAAGGGCTCAAATGGAACTTCCATTAAGCCCTCCAGGATGACTGATAAGTCCCATGTGGGGGCGTGCTGGTCTCAGATGCTAATGATGCAGATCGCTGAAAAATGGCAGCTTCCTCCACGCGGGCCTTGAATTTGGGCCGCTCAGGAACCGCTCGTCGAGTTTAGACGACTAAGATTCATGGGACTCCTCGGGCCAATCAATAAAAGGCTTCTCTGTGGCGCATGTAAGCACGTCCATGAGCTCTGAGTAAGCCGCAGAAGGCCACGCTTCATGGGTGCTAAGCGGGAGAGCATCGGCTGAAGCAGGCCTGAAATCCTCGGAGTCAGACGTTGCGGGAAATAAAATGTCTTCTTGTCTGAAGAAGACTGCATCACATACCTCCGGGTTATGGCATAAATAATCATGCATGAATTCAACCGGCAAATCTGCACGCGCATGCTTGGGCGAGAGAGGGAGAGAAAGGGTGAGGCCCATCTGCTCACTCTCCATCGTCTCAAGTTCCACATCCAAACCTCAGATTGCGGATTCACGGAGGGTCTCTGCGACCTCCGGAGCACGACGGGGAAAAACGGATGACTTCTTCTCAAATACTGCAAGCCTAGTATGGAAGGTTTTGAGACGGAGGTTTTCGCAAAATTTACAATACGAAATGCTGTAAACCATCTTGTGCACATGCAAAAAACCTATAAACTTAAACTATGAGGGTCGTCGCTCATAGTTGGGGGCGGTGGGGGGGCTAAGTTATGTAAAACATGACACTTTGTGATGTGTAGTTGGAGACACGCACAGATCGCCATGTTTTATGGGTACTTTCCATAGATATAATGATTTACATACAATACAAACTGCATATTATATCCCTTAAAGTGGAAGTGAAGTTAGTGAAGTTTACATTATTTATTAAAGTGATTTCCACTTTAATTAAAAAATATATAACAAACATGATTAATGTAGTATTAATGAAGTAATAAAAGCATTTCCTTACCTTTTGAACAGATAATTTTTTTTTTTTTTTTTTTACCATAATTTGGATAAATATTCAATATCAAACACTCTACCTCATGAAGTTTTGATGGTGGTATCCCAAAAATTATTTTCATAACGTGAGGCACAAAATGGTTCATACAATATTGTTTGTGTGGTATCTTATTGTTAGGTCAGACCTTTCAGACATTTTTGCATTACACTGACTCATTTACCAGTACTGATATGTAACATAATTTATGTTCACCTGTATACAGTTAGTTTACCTGCTATTAACAGGGTTAGGGTTTAGATCAGTGGGCTCACAAAGCTTGATATAAATGTTCTCTCTCAACTCAGAGTTTGCTAAAGATTAAGAGATGTCGCTATTTAAATGAAGTTCTAAACGTAGGTTCGGGAGGAGCCTAATCATTCAGTCCTGTCAATCATCATTACAAGCCTATATAAGCAGCTCTCATTGCACC
>JAHKKF010531862.1:0-12421 GCA_019740295.1 Labeo calbasu | reverse complement strand
TGGCAGGTTCATACTAGGAGATGAAAATAGTCTTTAAGAAATTATATTTTAAGTTGTCTGGGCTGGATTTTTCCATGAAATATTAACTAGGTCTAGATTACTCATATTTTTGGAAGAAAATTCAACTGATGTTTATCCATGTAAAACCTACATAACTATGTGGTTGCTATGTTGTTCTTGATTGTTGCTTCTTGGCTCAAATCAAAAGAGACTCAATGAGTTGTGTGTCAATTTGCGCATATATTTTAATGAGCAAAAGTAATCATCTAATAAAATACTAATAACTAATTCAATGCTTTTACCTTCCGTGTTTACCTTCACATTTAGGGAATGGGCTGCTCCATTCTCCATTTGGCTGACAGGCGATTTCTTTCTGCCCTTTTAAAATCAGTCAATTATATCCAGGTTTGACTGAATCTTCAAGATCAGGGAATCGCTCCATTCTGATGTTGTTCTCTGTTGTGTTTAAAGGACATGTTACATCTAGAGAGAGACAAAATACTGGTCATTGCAGTGTCCTCCATCTGGACTTATGTATCCATTCATAAGAAACCGCCAGTTGCCAATCTGTCAAGCAAAACACAGCAACTTCATGATGCCCAAAACAGTTGTGTAGTGTGAAAGGAATAAGGTTCTAACAAATCTGAAAATCATGTACAGTAGCGTATACCCAGCATAAGAGTTGAAGAAAGACAGCAAACAAAATGATTTAATGAATAATGACTACTAATAATGATGAATAATCATTAGGAGTTAGTAAGGCAGTTGTTAAATTTAGGTATTGGGTAGGAATAGGGGTGTAGAACATGGTCATGCAGAATGTGTGCTTTGTAAGTACTAATAAATAGACAATATGTTATGAATAGTCATGCTTATAAGCAACTAGTTAATAGTGAGAATTGTGCCCTATACTAAAGTGTTACCGAATAATGCAGTTAATTCGTTGTCATTACCTTTATTGATTCAACTTCTTTCTTTTGCATTTGTTGAAACATCCATGATCATTAATAAAAGAAAGAGAAATCGCTTACAATCTTTCATTTTAAGTTGTAAAACATGACTAACATAGCTTAGTGTAGTTTACAAAGCTACTAAACAATATTGACTGTATCACCTACCAAATATATAGTATTTAAAAGCTGATTCACTGTCCTTATTTAACATAGATTTCCTTAATGTTAAACATGTACTGAATTAGTACTGATGGAAAAACTCTGATTACCTGTTTTCCAAAAGATGTAATCATTAACTCTTAAGAGCGGTGGTGAAATGAATATCTGAAGCCTGTGTAATGTAGCTGAAAGCAACTGTCCCCTTCCCTCCACCCCACCACACAGGATTCAGCTCTACCCCCTCTACCCCCATGCAATCTAGTGGATGCTTTGGGCACTGCCATCAGCAGGACTTGTGTGAAGCACATGTGAAAAAAACTCCAGTCCTATTGGTCCACGTAGCCTGTGATGTCATAGGTGGGTGCCCGGTAGTATAAAAGCACATCCTCAGATGCATCCAACCCCAGGTTTGGTTTGCAGAGCTTGACCTGAAGATACTTACTTTCACGTCTTGATTCTTCCTCAGCACAGTCTACTCCTGCGGTTTGTGTTCAAGGGTCAGGTGTATCAGTACCCTCCCCTTCAGGCTTTCCCTGTTCCCCTGTGACTTTACCAGTTGAAGTGAAGTACGCGAAGTGGACATCATGATCCTCAATCTCAATGACTGGCCTACCAACGAGCATGCCCAATCAGTGCTGAACTGTCTGAGTTCCTTCAGAGGCAAGACGGTGGTACCACTGAAGCAATTTCAGAGGCTCCTGGGGCATATGGCATCTGCAGCCGCTGTCACGCTCCTCCGATTGTTCTATATGAGACCACTTCAGCACTGATTACACAACCAAATCCCTAGATGGGCAAGGCACCATGCACACACTGCATGACCATCATGTCTGGAGTTGCCTGGAGTTACAGACAACACTGTGGCTGTTTCGTACATCAACCATCAGGGAGGTCTACAATCACAGTGCATATCTCAACTTGCCTGACATCATCTTCTCTGGAGTCAGGCACAGCTGAAATCTCTGCACGCCATCCACATTTCAGGGGTGCTCAATTGTGCAGCTGACATGCTCTCATGACAGCTTACTCTCCCTGAAGGATAGCAACTCCATCCTCTTGTGGTCTAGCTGATCTGAAGTTGATTCAGAGAAGCCCAGGTAGAACTGCATGCTTCCCATTGTATATGGGTGTACATGTTCCCGTTCCACTGCCAATTGTATTACTCCTTGACTGATCCCTCCCTCGGCATGGATGCGCTGGCACACAGCTGGCCCTGGGGCCTTCACAAGTATGGATTTCCCCAGTGAGCCTTTTTGCATGACACAGCAAAGTAAGGGAAGAAGAGGAACAGGTCTTTCTGGTTGCGCCTCCTGGCCCACCCGGACCAGGTTTTCAGAACTCACTTTCCTCGTGACAGCCCCTCCTGGGCGGATTCCTGGAAGAAAGAACCTTCTTTCTCAGGGGGGGAGGGCACCACATGGCACCAACATCCATATCTGTGGAACCTCCACGTGTGGCTCCTGGATGGGACACGACTGACTTAAGTAATCTGCCACTAGCGGTGGTAGACACTATCATTAAAGCCAGTGCTCATTCTACAAGGTGAGCTTATGCCATGAAGTGAAGTCTGTTCACTGACTGGTTTTCTTCTCACCGAGAAGACCCCCGAAGATGTCTGAGTTGTGCTTTCTTTCCTGCTCCAGGTTGGAGCGCAAGTTGTCACCCTCCACCTTGAAAGTGTATGTTGCTGAGAGTCCGGGACCTGCAAGCATTTTCAGTGAGTGAAGAGTGCCTAGTGTTCTAGCCAGCCTGCTCTCACATTATCCTGAGACCCCGGTCCCGGATACATGCCCAAGGTTCTCACCCCTTCCCTCAGGGACCAGGTGGTTAAACTGCAAGCGCTGCCCCTGGACCTGGCAGGAAGAGCTGACTCAGTGTATCACTTGCTGCACCATTCACCCTAGCAAAGGGATGTGAGATCTTGTCTCTTTCCAGTATGGTTACCTGGAAGACGAACATTGGTCAAGCTTTTTCCAGCACCCCTGGCGGTCAGACTCGGTGGAGGAGTCCCATTACTGGTGTAAGCATGCCCAGAGCTCCGGTCAGCCCCTGTACTGGGCTAGGTGTCTCATATGGAGTGATTCCCTGCAGAAAATCCCATATATGTATTCTTCCATGGTCAGGTTTCCCTCATGGTAAACCCGTGTAGGGTTGGGAATCAAAAATCGATTCCAATTCCAGAATCATATACTTAAGTTCAAGAATCGGATACTTGTTGCAAAAGATTCCGCCTATCTTCCGCCTTTGTGCTCTTCTTTCTTTGCGGACCTCACTCGCTAATCTAAGCGCTCTGAAGTTTGGGTACACTTGCGATCGGAGTTTGCCTTCTCCCTTGGTAGGCACGCTTCCCCAATGTTTCCATCTAGCCTAGCTGTAAAAGAGCACAATCTGAAGCAGTCTTTCTTGTGAGGTTTGAAATTCCTTCTGCTACAAATTTTGTGGAATGGAACAGCAGGAACCATCGGGCTCCTCCATCCCTCAGGCTTCACTGGGGTACTTGGCCACACCTGCGTTGCCCCGGTCCACTGGCCCTCAGACTTCTCCTTGGCCATTCGTCACCGGGACTCCACCTTTATCCTTTGACTTCTCCTGGGACTCACCATCTCCCTGTGTCACCTCCGTGGTTTGGGCTCAAGTTTCAACCCTGGCCCCTCCCTCCATCAGTTGTCTTCTCACATCTGGATTACCTGAGTTTGTTTATTAAAGAACCTGTTGTTTGTAGAAACCTGTTTGAACCTTATTCATCGTCATCCTCTGAACCTGGCTATGACAACATGAGGGAGAAATGCTTTTCTCCTGTATACGATCTAGTCCAGCTTCAAAACATTAATTAATGTGAGCTTAGTTCAGTTGGAACTTCTGTCGTTACACATTTTACACACTCAGCAAACTGAACCCCTGCAAAGCAAATACTCTGTGCAAACATGAAGTGCTCTTTGTATGGGAAGATCAAATACAAAAATACTGGAATTGATGTTTTTGAAGTTGGATGAGGCAAAGCTGAGGACAAAACATTCTGTCATTAATTACTCACCCTCATGTTGTTCCAAACTCCTAAAGACCTTTATCTTCAGAACGTTCAAGGCTCAGAAAAGTACCAAGATGATATCAGTGGTTCAACTATAATTTTATGAAGCTACAAGAATCCTTTTTTTCTGCACAAAGAAAACAAAAATAATGACTTTATTCCACATTTTTGTCTCTACTGCTTCGCTTGTGGATGCGTGTTCACAAGAGTACCACGACACATAAGTGTGACGGTTCTGACCCAGATCAGTAGATTTCAATAGGCTCGTTCGAGGTGCATTGGCGCTGTGCAGAATGATCGGCGTATGGCGTCAAAGTACCGCAAGAACAATTCTAAAGCATAAAGATTCGTCTGCTCTCCAGTCACTCTTGCGGTACTTTGATGTCATACACCGATCATACTGCAAATACTGTTTTAAATAAATGCCCTCTTTTAGGTTAGTAAAACTCTACGTGTAAAAAGAAACCAAACTTAGTGTAATAATTTGAATGTCAAGCTTTATTCTGAAGCAGTGTTGCCACAATGTCATCCTGCAGCAGTGCGTTTCTTCACTGTCATTCACATCAGAGAAATGTTAATACAAATCTTAAAACACAAGACAATAATAAATGCAGAGTCACAGGCTGGTGAGTGTTCATGTTGTAAATAGATGCTTATCAACAAAGAATAACTAGAGGATCTTTATACTGATAAAATGGCATTACAAAATAAACTTTGAATATGGTTTAAAAACAACAAACAGCAAAAAAAATTGGTTAACATCAGCAAGATGATTCATACATTCATGCCTCAGTGTTTCACTCTAGTTTGGTTTCAACTTCTTATTGACCTATAAATAAATAAATAAATAAATAAGTTTAATGGAGTTTAAACTGCTGCCTTGTCTAATTCAAAATAGCCTGAAAACAAATTACACTTTATTAACTGAAGAGCTATCCAGAAGTATAATGCAAGAGTATTATGTGTCAGTTTAACACATTAACTTAGTGTGACTAAAGAAATGAACAATCAGTCTTGCACTCTGACTGACTGAAGTCAATTCTGTGATAAGGAATTTATCTAAAATGTGGCGCTCATTGCGCAACATGCTGAAAAACACAACATGTCAATCTGCATGTGCACATCAGCAAATAAAAAATGACAAAGACAGAAAACGAGAACTTGTCCTGCGTGAATGATCTACATCAGATTGAATTACTCAATTGACTGCCTTCTGTTTTTGATTTGTTGCAACAGGATTAAGCTGCCTGTAACTGAACCTGTAATTCAAACCTCAACAAGTGAGGTCTATAATATGAGACTGATTATTATTATGGTAAAGATGACTCTAGATCAGCTGCAGGCACATCTGATGAGCTTAACTAATTCACATAATGAAAATACACAAACACATAGACTCACATGGTTCAGTGTTCAACTTCCCATCAGAACACGATAAATGATTCCATCTGGAATTTCAAAATAAATAGTTTTTTTCTTGGATGGGTTCAGTGTTGTTTTCTTTGAGAATTTCAGGTGTAATTTCACACGGCTCTGTGACAGAGACAAAATACAACTGATTACAAAAACACTACAAGATGAGAGTGAATCAAGAGAATCATTTGGAAAAGAATGACTCACTCAGACATTTTGGAGGAGTTTCCCAGTTCCCATTCTCACACTTATAATATTGCTTTTACTCGGTCAGCACGCAGTAAGTCGGGCAAATGTAATAAACCTCTGTAATCACTTTACCATCCTGATCCCTGATAATATAATATCCATTTTCAACATAAGGAGGTGGTGGGAGTTGTTTGTGATATAAATAAATTAACAAAATACAAAGACATTTTTTCCTACTTGTTTCACAGTCAACCTCATCTGATGTTTATCCAATGTGATCTAATGATAATGCATATGTATTTTACGTAAAATGTGGTTCTACAAAATGTGCATTTACTTACATTTTTCCACACACTAAAATGTACAATACTGACGTATTTACAGCATCTAAGCGTACAAATACTTAAGTATTTTCAGCATTTAAATGGACAATACTAAGGTATTGATGACACCTGAAAACGAATCCTTATGAATATTAAAATCGTGGCATTAATTTCATTATTATTGTTGTTTTTAGTTGTCATATCAATGGCCTTATGTTTATAATTGCATTATTAAATTGTTTATTCGTTTACTCAGTATTAAATGATAACATTTCGTTCTGTTCTGTGTGATTTCTGCTGCCAGCTCTTTCCAAAAATAGACCTAACATTACATAATGTTAAACAAGACTACACTTTAAACCCTTAAAATAACATTTCTGCAATCGTTTAACCATTCATTGCAATATTTACTTTGTTAGCCATGGTGGGACACAAAAGGCGTTTTCTCCGACATGCTGTGACTGACAATAGAGCCATAAAATACACCGAACATGCAATATAATTACAAAATGAAACAATTATATTTGTGCGCTGTAATCCAAATCTTCAGAATCCATACGATTGAGGAACAGACTCAAATTCAAGCCTTTATCCGGGGATCTTCATCTCTATCCCGAGCAGCGAGTCAAGCAATGAGACCAGGCTCATTTATCATAAATCTTGTTTAATTTCACCCACTAGGTAAATACATGTAATTTTACAAGAGTTTCACTTGTGCAGACAAAATTTCCACTCCATTTTCACAGATCCATTGTCCTTCTGGAAATTCATTGTATGGCTCAATGCATTGTATTTCATAATTTCTTCATTGTCGTACACGTCTTTCTCATTTAACAGCATCATAAAATTCTTGTGTGGTTTGTGACATTTTGCTAATGAAGTAAGTAAATGTAAAAATGTAGAATTTGTGCCATATATGTTATAATGTATTGGCTGTATGTAAAATTTGTCTAATATGTCCTAAGAAAACATATGAGGATAGCGACTGGGTAGAGTCAGATTCATTCTTTTAAATTTGACTAGCTAATAGCTTTGGATAAATTCAGGTTTGTCAATCATAGCAACTATTTAAATAAATAAGACACCATTGACTTCAAGCAGGTTTGAAGGCTTTTTATGGGAGGGAAATTATAACACAGTGGCACTGAAACACTAATTTGATTTTGACACTCGAGAGCATCTGATTGGGGCGAAAAATTGTGTAGCGCTGAATGAGTCATCAGTAGCCTATTTCTGCTGTGTATAACATGACATTGGTGTTAACTCAAATTATGATTTCACTGGGTCTTCAAAGCAAATTGATTGTGTAATTATTAGCAGAAAAAATTCTGCACAAAATTATCTGGAGTTGTGATGTTATTCCTTCCTAAACATCTCTTTTGATTTTCACCTGTAAGAATGCCATTTTAGAATCACTCATTTTAAAATCATTTTGTAATCTGGCATTTTCTATACGGTACTTTTTAAAGATGGTTAAACCTCACCTTCACTTTCACATGTGGGCGTTTCTTCCCATGTTCCAATCGCGGCAAACAAATTTACTTTTCCCACTCGTTAAGAATGAGCTTAGACATACATATGTTACTTTAGATCCATCTACATAAATTTCTTCAGGGTTTGATGTTATGACTGCATTTGCCACCTTTGGAGGAATGTCACAATGCACAACCTCTGAAAAATAAAAAGAAACTCATGAATAAAGCCATTTTCGGACAGGACTAGTTTTTCAGGGGGACGTTAGAGAAGTTTGTGTTTCACTGATGTACTTTGTGCTTTTAATCTCGTGCCAAGTCTGTGTTTTTTCATACAAATTCCAGAGCAAATTACCCACTGTTTTTCAACAAACAATCATTCTCAAAATGTGAATGTCTGTGATTGCTGATATTGTATTATCCCAACACTTCTCCTCATGTGTTTTTTTGACCTACCCGATTAACCATTTGCACACCAATCCTACACATGCTGTAGCTTTCACTATGTATTGGATGATTAAATATTAAATCATTTAATTAAATAAATGAATTAAATAATTTAGAAATCTAGTGAATTTAGAAACCTGTCTGGTAATACTGATGCATTTTATGAAGCCTGGAGTTGATATGAATCCTGGATCACATTCTAATGTTTTTGTTTCTCCATCATGAAAGGTGTGTTTGGTTTGCCTTAGTTTTCCATGGTGAACACTGGGAAGAACACAACATTCTTCCTCCCCTGAAAAGACAAACACATTTCAGTACACTATTTTTCATTAAACACCTGAGACTGACAATAATAAAACTAATAAGACCAAGATCCTTCGCTGCATGTCACTGAATCCATCCATTTGCACACATTGCTGTAAAACAAATATCCCACTTCTATTATCTTGGCATGTGAACAATTTGCTGGTTTCTTTTGTAGAAAGAACTTTCTCCAGCTTTGACAATGGTTTTTCCTTCTGGGTTGATCTTTTTTTACTACAAATGTGGTTGACTTAAAGGAGAAGTCCATTTCCAGAACAGCAATTTACAGATAATGTACTCACCCCCTTGTCATCCAAGATGTTCATGTCTTTTTTTCTTCAGTCGTAAAGAAATTGTGTTTTTTGAAGAAAACATTTCAGGATTTTTCTCCATATAATGGACTGCTATGGTGCCCCGAGTTTGAGCTTCCACAATGCAGTTTAAATGCGGCTTCAAACGATCCCAAATGCGGTTGTAAATGATCCCAGCTGAGGAAGAAGGGTCTTATCTAGCGTAACGATCTATTATTTTCATAAAAATAATATAATTTATATACTTTTTAATGCCAAACGCTCATATTGTCTTACTCTGCCTGAACTGTTTTTTTTTTCTGGTTCATGACAGTTAGGGTATGTAGAAAAACTCCCAACTTATGTTCTCCCTCAACTTCAAAAATCATCCTATATCGCTGTTTTACCTTTGTTGTTAAGGGTATTTGATCTTCTGGGTCAGAACTGGGTTCTGAATTAGACTGGGTCAGAACGTCTGCAGTGATGTAGCATGATTTTGAAATTATTTTTGAAGTTGATGGAGAAAATACGTTTGGAGTTTTTCGACATACCCTAACTGTCTTTAACCAGAATACACAGAGTTCATTGAGAGCAAGACGAGCATTTGAGATTAAAAAGTACTTAAATTGTATTTTTTTTTAATGAAAATACCTGATCGTTTCGCTAGATAATGCTCTTCTTCCTCTGCTGGGATCGTTTACAACCGCATTTGGGATCGTTTGAAGCCACATTTAAACTGCATTTTGGAAGTTCAAACTCGGGGCACCATAGAAGGGCACTAAAATCCTGAAATGTTTTCCTCAAAAAACTATTTCTTTACGACTGAAGAAAGAAAAACATGAAGATCTTGGATGACAAGGGGGTGAGTACATTATATGTAAATTGTTATTCTGGAAGTGGACAAGAAAACTGCAAATTGCTGCATATAATTCCATTTTCCAGCACTGTCAGTCTTCTAGAGGTCAAACTAAATGAAGCTGACGCCTCTTTCTGTCTGCAAATATTTGTTGACAAGAACCGCCTCTTTTCAAAAAGGAAATGTGTCAGACTGGATGCAAATGAGCGTCTTACAGCTCGAAGGTCTGTTTGTTTTGTGAATGTTTTGAAGTCATTGACCCAAATTTAAAATAAAATCACTGATCAAAGATTTAATGAAACTTCATGAAAATAAAAATATTCTGAGCTTTTTATATTCGGTTTAGAGTGTTTTTTTTTTTTTTTTTTTTTACAATTATATACATATTTCATATTACAGTATTAAGTCTAAGAATGGCTCCATATGCATTTGCAGATGCCTTGAACTCAAAGAGCCAAAATTAAATAACTGACTTATATGTTGTCACTGAAATGAAGCCAAAGCCATTCAAATATTACCTGGAAAACATTTACTTAGTATTAACCCTTAAATGCATGAATGTTTCGTAAATCACTGATACATATTCGGGTCTTTAGTGACGTGGACCTATATATGCAGCTGTAACGGGACTCCAGGGAAGCGTGTAAGATCCAGATGCGAGCTTTATTAAACAGATCGTAGTCAAGACAGGCAGGGTCAATCTCCAAACAAACAGTGAAACGTAGGCAAGACAAAAGCGAAATCCAAATAAACAGGCAGAGTCCAAATACCGGAGAGCAGTCCAAAAGTGACAAATAAACAAGGCAATGGAACTAGACGAAACTATGACAAAAAACAAGACAAAACTATGACAATGAAACAAAACCGTGGAAATAACAAAACAAAGCAATAAAAAAAAACAGGGAAAACACTTGGTAGAGTCCGCACAGGCAAAACAATACTTCGCGGAGGCCTGTTTGGTTTAGGCCTCCTTATATGGCCACCAAACAGGAAATAACCAATGAAGCAGCAGAGGGAGCAGTAACAGTCAGTCCACTGGTGAGGGCTCCCTCTGCTGGCGTGGCATTACAGCAGCATGGATGGATCTCTAACTGCTACAATAGCAAAAAACTCTCTTATAATATTTTAATAACAATTATAGAAGAATAAAATAAAGTATATTTCATTACCTTTTGAAACTTAGAAGGGTTCAATTTGAGCAGATGATCATCAGAGCACACTTCCACAATACATTCAGCATCTGGCTCTAATTTGCGATTTGCGAACCATATTCGCAAAACTACTGTTTTCAGTGACTTCAAAATCAATGGTTTGATCACTGGCAGCTTATTCACCACATCCACCATCAAATGTCAGTGACATTTATATTTTATGGTGTACAGTAATTGCTCTACAGTATAGAAATTCAAACCAGTTCAATTTTTGCTGATGATATTCTTTTGTTTTATGCCTGCAGTAATTACGAGTGAAACATCACGTCATTATTGTCTATTAAACAGTGTCCTCAAGGATAATTGAGTCATTGGATATTTAAATATTTGGGCGCAGAAAAAATATCTTCACACTAATACACACCTCGGGTCTCTAGTGACCCTATACACTTTTTATAAAATATGAATCAGAAAACAGACATTCTTTAAATTGTAATGTTTTTTTTCTTGTTATATTATTATTAATAATGAATAAATTGAGGAATACTAAGAAAGTTGATGTCTAACTTTAACAAATTAGGAGGGAGAGGGTAGTGAATGACGTCCCAGGTCGCTAAAGACCCAAGGGATGCAGTTAAGGGTTAAGCAGACATTTTACCTTTTTTAGTTCAGTTCAGATTAATTTGTTTAGTGATTTTATTCCAAGTATCTTTCTAAAACAGAATTTACAGATGATATCATTTGACTTTTCAGTTTCAGAACTAAAATACTAAAACTAAAATAATAAGTATTACTTACCTTGGCTTATAGGCCTAATAGAGGTAATCTATTGTAGTCAGTTCAAACTCTTAAATTAATAAAACAAACCTGTGTAAATAAAATGGGAGGAAATAGCTGAAAGTAAAAAGAAGCCAAACTCACTGAAATAGTTTAAATGCCAAGCTTTATTCTGAAGCAGCAATTACACAATGTCATTACCATAACATGTAACAAACAAGTATATTTATGTATGAAGCAAGTGTGTGTGTTTGTTTGTGTGAAGCTAATATTTCAGGTTTTTATTAAGTTTCCCAAGGTTAAATTATAAAGTTTGCAAATGTTTTTACACCAAAACGGCAAAACATAACATATTCTCGATTGAATGACCTACCAAATTTTTGCTGAAAGCAATGTCCCCTTCTCTCCGCCCTACCAAACAGGACTCCATCCCACAATTATTTGATCAAAACTCGACAGCTTTCTTCTTCACCAATTCATGTTGCAAATAAACATTCAGTCTAAATACTAAATGGCTCAATAATTTTCCAGAATTAAATTGAAAAGAACTGAAAATTTTTAAGGGTTGCTTTTAACATTTATTTAGTTTTACTTGCAATAAATCAAAAATATAGAAATTGAATCAGGAAAACATATATATTTTTTTATTCGCTCTTTTTGTTTTTGATGCTTTAGTAATGATTTATTCCCAGTGTTACTCACACTCAGGCAAAGTCATCTGTCCATCATTACACTGTTGTCTCAGTTCATTACGTTTTAAAACTTTGTTCCTCTGACATTTAAAGGTGATGTAATCATTATGTGGTGCGAAAATCTTTTGGTCATCAGCAAAGGCCAACTCTATACCTCTTTCATCCATTATCTCCTTTGTCACTGTACAGGGCTCTGAAATAAACCCAACATGTCACTGTCAGTGTCACAATATACATTCATGAACTAATCATCACAACCTACAACTTAAACTACAAGATTACATCATGATATATACATATGAAGTGTGTTTATACTTACTTAAACACTTAATATTTCCACTCCATTCACCTTGCTCACAGGTCAAGTA
>JAHKKF010531860.1:7307-18681 GCA_019740295.1 Labeo calbasu | reverse complement strand
TTGAAGTTGAGGGAGAAAATACGGTCTGAGTTTTTCGACATACCCTAACTGTCTTGAGCCAGAATACACAGAGTTCATGGAGAGAAAGGCAAGACGAGCGTTTGAAACTAAAAAGTATTTAAATTGTATTTTTTAATGAAAATAACTGATCGTTTTGCTAGATAAGACCCTTCTTCCTCGACTGGTACCATTTATAACCACATTTGGGATCGTTTGAAGCTGCATTTAAACTGCATTTTGAAGTTCAAAATCAGGGCACCATATCAGTCCATTATATGGAGAAAAATTCAGAAATGTTTTCCTCAAAAAACATAATTTCTTTACGACTGAAGAAAGAAAGACATGAACATCTTGGATGACAAGGGGGGTGAGTACATTATAATGTACTCATTATAATGAATCTTTGTTTTGGAAGTGGACTTCTCCTTTAATACCGTGTGCGTTTACCTGGATGATCTACAACTGTTTTATTCCTGTGATGGTTGTTCATGAGTCCCTTGTTTGTTCCGAACTGTTATCCAGAAAAATCCTCCAGGTCCTGCAGATTCTTCAGTTTTCCAGCATCTTTTGCACATTTAAAACTCTTTTCCAGCAGTGATTATGATTTTGAGATCCATCTTTTCACACTGAGAAAAACTGTGGGACTCAAACACAACTATTAAAAAAAGGTTCAAACATTCACTGATGTTCCCGAAGGAAACACGATGCATTAAGAGTCGGGGGTGAAAACTTTTGAAGAGGACCACGATGTCCAAATTTTTATCAGCTTATTTTTTTTTAAATCTTATTTTGTTGAAATATCTTTTTTCCATTTAGTACTGTCCTTCGGAAACAACAGAAGATACTTACATGTTTCCCAAGACAAATTAAGCACAATTTACCTTGATCTTCAAATTCAAAAAGTTTTCACCCCCGACTCTTAATGCATTGTGTTTCGTTCTGGAGCATCAGTGAATGTTTGAACCTTTTTTTAATAGTTGTGTTTGAGTCCCTCAATTGTCCTCAGTGTAAAAAGATGGATCTCAAAACCAGTAACAGAAACAAACAAGGGACTCATGAACAACCATCACAAAACAGAAAAAAGCAGTCGTAGATCAACCAGGTAAGCACAGTATTAAGCTTTTGAAGGGGGTTATTTTATTAATTTCAGCTATTTGTTGGTCTTGAGGACTACGTATATGTAAACACCTTTTATGTAAAATATCTTACTCAGGATAGTACTAAATAAAAAAATAACATGCATGTTGTATGATCTCTCTTATTTTGTTTAAAAATGTTTACATTTTAACAGATTCTGCAAGGGGTTCCCAAACTTTTGCATAAAACTGTATAGTAGAAACTTTCATTTTCTGTAAAGCTGCTTTGCAAGCTTTGTATTGTGAAAAGTGCTATACAAATAACCGTGAACTGAATTGAGCTTGCTGACTGGTTGTTGAAATAGGAAACTGTAGTTCAAGATCACACTCTGAAAATCACAAAAAAACAACAACATCAAAAAAAAAAATAATTCTGCATCCGCGAACTTTTTAAAAGTAGGCTACTAACCAACAAAGAATCATTAACTAAATGTGATTAGTTAAATGCTTTACAATTCTCAGCCTACTTGCCATGAAGTCATACAGACTATAAAATAAGATCCCAGCAATAGCGTTTTTTATTTCTCATTATCGTATTTTCAATTGTATTTCAGGTGCTCACAACACAAATTTGAATGTGCACATAAGGCCTACATATGGATAATATATTGTGTTATTTGAATTCGCTGGAACATAATTGCCATATGCTGCACCACTTGATAGCTGATACTAGAACTGCTGTGTTCTTACAGTCTGGGAACTGGGTCAGTGTAACAAAGTAATAATTAGGCTGTGTAGTGTAATTTCATGATTGGGGTTGGGTAAGGACAGATCGCAAAAGGCAGAGGTGCACATGGAGGTTGTATTTTTTTGCCCCTCCTCTGGTCGGCCACTTGCTGAGACTAAATGGGTGGCCCTGTCAGTGCAGTCACCCTTCACTCACACAGTCACACTCTCTCTGTATGCCACACACACACACTTAGACACAAACTTAACCCTATCAGTGACATGCGTAAAAACAGGCTATTTTTATGTCAGCCTTTGTCAAGCTGCAGTACAACATCAAGTCGTTGTTTAAAGGCCCACCCTTAGCAGAGATAACAAACCTTGTCTAAAGGAAAGACCCTTTTTGTATATCAGTGTTACAGCCGCTGCGCACCAGGTGCACGTACACGTTTAAGAATGGAAAGGACACACAGTGGCTTGCTTGTCTCTAGAGTTTAAAAGTTATTGGACCACTGAACTATGTGTTTTAGCGTGGCAATTATCAGATGTACAAATTAAACCATTAAACTATCAGTGAAAGATCCACCACAGGTGTTTAAAACAGCCAGGTGGGCAGACTTAACTTTCTTCTTCTCCATCTTCTTCTTCTTCAGCAGTAACACCTGGTGAATCCACAGACAGATCTCTTATTGTTGATGTTCTAGAGAATATTAGAGGTCATCTTAAAAAAAAAATGAGTTTCCTGATAATTTACTCATTCCCATGTCATCCAAGATGTTCATGTCTTTCTTTCGTCAGTCGAAAAGAAATGAAGGTTTTTGAGGAAAACATATATACTTTTTTTTTTTAAGAAAATGACCAATTGTTTTGTTAGATAAGACCCTTATTCCTCGGCTGGGATCATGTAGAGCCCTTTGAAGCTGCATTGAAACTGCAATTTGGACCTTCAACCCGCTGATCTCCATTGCAGTCCACAATGGGAAAAAATCCTGGAATGTTTTCCTCAAAAACCTCTTCTCTTCTGACAAAGAAAGGCATGAACATCCTGAATGACACAGGGGTGAGTAAATTATCAGGAAATTTTAATTCTGGAGTGAACAAATCCGTTAACCAGCACTGTGTCCGTGTGTGAGATTAGGCCAGGTGAGGAAATTCAACCAGTCTGAAATCCACACATTACAAACTGTTATAAACACACGAAATAAAACCTACAGACACACACATACCAGCACGAGCACTGAATTAGATGCCATGCAACACAAAGAGGATATTATGTCAAACATTTAAAACTGATGCCGCTAACAGTGTTTAACTGACTATATCACCATATTTGGACAATATGTTCGCCCGTTCGAATGTTTGGGGGAAGTGACCAACGAGGCCTTTTGGAGGTTTCTTTCATGTGTAGAGGAGTCATTTTAAACACCTGTGAGGAAGAGGAGAACCACACATTACACGTATCATTACAACTTCAAAGGTCATATGCATAAAATATTAATGTGAGGTTTAGTTCACCACCTGTTTTGTTGTCTTCTTTGCTCTTTTCTTTTAAAGAGAACTTGCTTACGTCTGGATTGTGCATATTAGTTCACTCTGCAGATATGTTAATCCTTTCCACGTCAGAGAAAGACCAAATGATGATAGGAAAAAACTGTCACTGACTGCAATAAGGTAATGCCATTATTTAAATGAATCCAGCTAGGCCTGCTGCCATCAATGAACCATGCACTTAAAGGGACAGCTCACCCAAAAGTGAAAACAGCATAATTTACTCACCATGTATTCTGCTGTGGAACATAAACAAAGATATTTTAAAGAACACAAGGGTTTCAAAAAGAATGACGTCAGGGTGAGCACATGACAGAAATTTCATTTTGGGTCAATACGCCCTTTAAAAGATTAGTTTACTGTCAGAGTAAACATTTCTTGATTATTTACTCACCCTCTTTTCTCCTCCAACTTCAAAATCGCCCGACATCGTCGTTTTACCAGTTTAAAACATTTATTCAACTTGACATGTTAAGTTGTACTAAGTGACAACTTAGATACTTGAGTTGGTTCAACTTAAATTTTTAAGGCAGCTGGGTAACTTACCTTGCTTTTAAGTTTAACACACACAAATATTAAGTTGTCACTTAGTACAACTTAACATTTCAAGTTGACTAAACTTTTTTGAGTTGACTGAACTTAAAATTAAGGCAGCAGGGTAACAAATTATTTTAAGCTGACTCAACAAATTGTGTTTTTTACAGTGGCGTCGATTATGTAATGCGTAAGGTCAAGCTAGTGCAAAACGAGCATTTCTGGTTTAAAAGTATATAAATTTTAAGAAAATGACCAATCGTTTTGCTAGATAAGACCCTTGTTCCTCAGCTGGGATCATGTAGAGCCCTTTTAAGCTTCACTGAAACTGCAATTTGGACCTTCAGCCCATTGATCCCCATTGAAGTCCACCATGAACATCTTGGATGACATAGGGGTCAGTAAATTATCAGGACATTTTTATTTTGAAAGTGAACTAATCCTTTAATGAGCTACTCTTCATATCCTGATGCTTTTCTAATCCTTTTTAAATGCTTAAATCAAAAACTAAAACTTAAAAAAAGACATAAGTTAAGAACTCAAAAGTTCAAGCATGCAGTCAACTGCTCACTACTACTGGCCACATGCTATTTGATTTATTTATGTAATTCTCAGATCGTCTCCTCCTTTCTGGTTTCTGGCAGCAAATGCTAGGTTATCTTTAGTCATTTTGTAAATAGGCAATAAATGTTATCAGTTTGTTTATCTACAGGCCCTAGAAAAGTAATTTATGATCATTTCTTCTGAAGATTCAAGATGTGCTCAGTGTGGTCCAAATTCTAAGGACGTGCTCAATAATCCAACTCAAAAGAACCATACAAACTCAGTTACAAGGATGTCCTCCGCTACATTTCTGTATCATACAACCAAGTAAGAATCAAAAAGCAACCTGGTTTTAAATCTTAATTTAAACTTAAAATCCTAAATTAAGTGAGACTATTTAGGACAAGTCATTTGTGTGAAATGATAAAAAAATATATATCTTCAGTTCAAAAGAGCACAAATGCAGCCTTGAGGTCTGCTTGCATCATTCAGCTCCTTAATGGTGAAGACTTGTCTCTGGGAGCACATTGAATGTAAGCTGATGAAAGTTGCTGAGGTGGGCATCAGTCGGCTCCCAGCTGTTCACAAAGAGTCACAGTAGAAGACTCATAATTACCCCTGCATACAGCGGTACACAAGATCTACAACATCTGCACATGGGCAGATCTGTCACCAGACCTGAGCTATCTTTCATCTGGCCAATCAGAGCAGGGCTACGTGGAGCCCAGGTGTCCATTCCGAGGCCAGCTGTGTAGTTTTCCTTCCTTTCTTACTCTTTCTCCAGACATGACATAATGTGATTATTTCAGACACTGCACATGAACATAAACATAAAATGTGTCAACATAATGTGTTTGTCTTTGTGTTGGCATCTGTGTGTGAGCTTGTTGGGGTTTATAATCAAGAACAATGTGCCAAAGCCAATTAGGAGGCTCACCATTTTTGGCAATGATCAGTGACCACCAGTAAAGGAAATTAACATCTCACAAAGAACAAAGGCTGTGGAAAGCAGCCAGACTTCTCTCTGCATGGGTTCCTACGTCAGGATATTTACACTATCTGTAAAAACAGATGTTGTAACTTATCCTCAATTGAGCAACTATAATTTCTTAGAATCCAAATGTTAGGTTGCTGAAGCACACAAACTTATGACCCATACAAAACTACAAGTAGTTTGTTGGAAAGAATTAGTAATTCTAGTGCTGGAAAAGGGTATGTTGCATATTAGTGTGGGCTACTATTGCAATTCCTGCTTAATTAGGAAGAAAAACTTGCTCAATTATGGAGAAATACTTAATTACAACACTGCAGCTGTGAAACCACCAATGGACAACCAGGTTTTGTCTGGTCAAAGTTAAGGAGAGCTCTTCTGAAGGTGAACCAGTAGACCATGTTTGTTCTGGATGAGTGATATCTGCAACAATTTTAACTTTTAACTGACATCGGAGATCTTCAGGACTACCATCACCATCCCTATGCCAAAGTAGTCACATTAGGTGTTGTGACTACTACTCCCTATTTACAACCATCATAATGAAATGGTGCAAAATGCATGATCACATCATTAGCATGTCAGCAACTTTACAGTGTGGGATGAATCTTCTGCATTCTGCAGACCCAGTACTGTACTTCTAGGCACTCGTGTAACGATTACAATGTTACATGTAACTGACTAATATGTAGGTGAACCAGAAGCAATACAACAAACTGTAAAAAGATGGGTCAGCTACATTTACTGCTTTAAGCTAAAAATGTGACCCTGGACCACAAAACTAGTCATAAGGGTCAATTTTTTGTCATTCTGATTTATACGTTAAGCTTTCCATTGATGCGTGTTTGTTAGGATAGGACAGTATTTGGCTGAGATACAACTATTTGAAAATCTGGAATCTGAGGGTGCAAGAAAATCGCCATTAAAGTTGTTCAAATGAAGTTCTTAGCAATGCAAATTACTAATCAAAAATTAAGTTTAGATATATTTACAGTAGAAAATGTACAAAATATCTTCATGAAACATGATCTTTATTTAATACTTTTTAATAAACTAATTTTTGCACAAAAGAATTGTGACCTATTCAGTGTATTCTTAAAGTAACGTAATAAAAGAAAAAAAGCAACAAATTTACTAAATCTAAAATAAAAAATGAAAATAAAAACTAATTCAAAATATTCATAAATACTATAAACATATATAAATAATATTCAAATTACACTTCATTTCTGTTAGTCATATTTCAGTCAGGAGAAAAAACAAACAATCGTAATGATTTTTTTACAATATAATGTTGTATGGTACACTGTAAAAAGATGTTTGTTTTAATGGTAAAAGACTGTAAAAATTTAAATGGTAAAAGACTGTAAATGCTATGGTAAAAACAATCGGGCACCCTTAATATACAGTAAGAACTGTAGTAGTTCTAACAGGAATTTTAATGTAATTTTACAGTAAAACACTGTTAAATTTGCAAATTTTGGAAGTAGAAATGAAGTCATATTATTAACACTATATGCATTTTTATTATTATTATTATTATTATTATTATTATTATTATTATTATTATTATTATTATTATTATCCATACATTTTAGTCTAGTGACATTTAAAAAAAAAAAAAAAAAAAAAAAAACCCTGACAACCACAGCTGACAGCTTTTTACCATGAATTTCACAGGTTTACTTGTTACGGTGTAGACCTGTTCTTATTCCTTTGCCAGCTAAGAAAGTTCAGCCTGCCACAGGAGCTGCTCATCCTATTGTACTCAGCCATCATTGAGTCTGTTCTGTGCACTTCAATAACTGTCTGGTTCAGCTCAGCTACAAAAACAGACATCAGAAGACTACAGAGGACAGTTCAAACTGCTGAAAGGATTATTGGTGCGCCCCTGCCCACCGTTCAAGAACTGTATATATCCAGAGTGAGAAAAAAAGGACTCAGAAATTCACTCTGGATCCCTCACATACAGGCCAGCATCTTTTTGAACTTTTACCATGTGGCCCAGAACACCAGAACACCCAGGCACAAGAAAAGTTTCTCCCCACTGTGCAGTGAAAACATGTACAATACTGCTTATATGTATTTCACAATACCCTACGCCGGTTCTATTTATAAAGCACACCTGTATATTAAAATATGTCTGTTTGTTGGACTGAAGTTTGACCATGTCTTGGTCTTCTTGATTTAGCATTATGCATTGCTTGGGAGCTGCAGACATAATTTAGAATTCCCTAATGAATTCTATGTGGTGTTTGTATGTGTAACTGTCAAGGTCTTACATCTACATGCAAAGTTTTAAGGAACAGGATGAAATGTACTGGAAAATGGAAATTTTTTCACACAAATTAGAAATGCAAGACAAATTGAGATGAAAAAATGGTATTTAAGAAGGAGAATGCCAAGTTTGTTCGCAAAATATGCATCAAGAAGTTCACACAAATATGAAGGTGCTAGATTAGGAAGAGTTTTATGAGTGAAAAGTAAAACTTTAAATTTAAATCTATATATGGTTTTGTGAAGAGGTAAATGGTGTGTTTGTCTAACAAGGCAGTGGGACAAATACCATGACAGCTGGCAGCTTTGGTCATGAATGGCAAGTAAAGTTTCTTTTTAAGTAAGAGAGTAAGAGTAGTGAATTACTCTCTGTCCAGACAGCATCCACCTTTCTCCTGCAAGACAAGGTGACATTGAAGCAGCAGAACAGATGATTCTCCCCTTTGCTAGATTAAGCCTGACCCCACATTCTCAACTTTAACCTCATAAAATGAACCTGGCTACTCATTAGTAACAGTAACATCTGCACCAGGTAAGATAACCCTTGCATAATGACAGACACGCAGCCAAATGAAAGAAATAATGTGCTGCCACCGTGGAATGGTGGACCATAGTGGTTCTTTAAAGCATTAGGGCTCAAATGAAAAGGCTATCAATCTTACAAATGTACTGTAGCATTACAACGGGATTGCAGAACTAAGAGAAAGTCCTATTGGTCACTCAAGTGCAACCCTTTGAGTCCAAGTACAAATGTGAACAATGAACACAAAAATGAAAGTTTATATTCTTTATAGCACAGCTTTCAAGTGTCATGGTTCTGGTGCTTACAGTAATTGTGGGAGGAACATTTGTAGAGGAATCATGCTATGTGTTTTTAACTCCGTCAGCTCGTAGTGAGCTGAATCACACAGGACCTACAGCTGACCTCTTCTGCAGATTTTTAAGCATTTTATAGCAATTTATAAACTCATTGCCATGTTCCCATGGTGTCCAGTGTCAAAACATCATTCTCTTGTCTTGGTACATCAAACCAAAGGCTGAGAAAACCTATACAGGTTGATATATATCTTGGCTATGACATTGTATATTATATATATATATATATATATATATATACACACAATGTCATAGTCAAGACTGATTGCATTACATATACATTACTAAAGAAACAATAATGTTAATGACTGTTTCATTTTCTTCACTTAAAAGTGCAATTATTATAACAATGTGATAGATGAACGATTTTGGATTCTAAAGAACAGTTTTTTTCTTATTTCTTTTTGTGAAGCAGAAAGGTTCTTCAGATGTTAAAGTTTCTTTATGGAACCATTTAGACAAAAAAGGTATGGCATCGTGAAGCATCATTATTTTTAAGAGTGTATAATGGACTTCTATGGTGCCCCCGAGTTTGAACTTCCAAAATGCAGTTTAAATGCAGCTTCAAAAGATTCTAAACGATCCCAGCCGAGGAATAAGTGTATTATCTAGCAAAACGATCGGTTATTTTCGGAAAAAAATAAAAAATAAAAATACAATTAAAATTTTTCGACCTACCCTAACTGTCTTGAACCGGAACACACAGAGTTCATGCAGAGCTAGAAAAGACGAGCATGTGAGGTTAAAAAGTACATGAATTGTCAAATTTGTTTTAGAAAATAACCAATTGTTCCGTTAGATAAGACCCTTCTTTCTTGGCTGGGATCATTTAGAGCCCTTTGAAGCTGCATTTAAACTGCATTTTGGAAGTTCAAACTCAGGGGCACCATTGAGAAATTCTAATGTTTTCCTCAAAAAACAATTTCTTTACAACCGAAAAAAAAAAAAGACATGTACATCTTGGATGACAAGGGAGTGAGTAAATTATCTGTACATTTTTGTTCTGGAAGTGAACTTCTCCTTTAAGTGATATAATTGGGTCCCTGGTGCATCTACCAACCCAGAAAACGTGAAAAAGGAAAACCTAGTAATTGGGGTTTTTTTTTGGTAAGCCTTTCTCTGCAAGCTTGTAAAAAAAAGTTGCTCAGATTTCGCTCCCCCCATGATGTAGAAAGGGAATAGGTTTACTTTAACAATCTAAAGAACAATTTTCCACTGTAAAGAACTTTTATTGTTAATATCCAAACATCTGAAACATCTCTACAAGCTACAATGATTCAGCACTGCACCCTCTGTGTAATGCTCCCAAGCTCTGCATGTGAACTGTTTTCACTAATGAGATGTTTCCTCCCACTTCAGCTTACAGCCGGTTTTAAACCAAAGTGTATGATTTGCAGTCAAATGACTACTTGCGTTAAAGGGACTAAAAGCATAATAGACTTTGTTTGCAGGCCAGTCGTATAAGAGAAACGCCACTACTTTTAACCTGCACCACCCAAACATCATTCTACATCTTGCCTCAGTTTCCCCCCGCCAAAATTAATCAAAATATTTTCTTTTGTTCCACAAATAAAAGAAAGTCATATGGGTTTGTAACAACATGAGGGTGAGTAAATGATGACACAATTTTTATGTTGAGCTAACTCTGTTTAAGCCAAACTGAACATGCAAGTTAGATCAAATGAGAGTTTCTAGTTCACTTTCATTATGACAACATGCAATACCCCACCCAACTGAGGCAACTAGCCTTGTATAGTAACCACTTAGAAGAGTATTCAAATGAGCAAAGAATGCCCTGCATTCCCTCCATACAGTATACAATGAATCAGTCGTGATTTGGATTGCTGCCGCTGCGTTTGCTCATTTAAAAAAATTCACATTGGCTCGTGGAAAATATTCAGTAAACCAGAGACTACCATACATGGGCTATAAAACAGTCAATAAACTCAGACTTTTCAGAGTTAAAGCTCTACCAGATGCTGACTCCAGAGCGAGAGGTCCGCTGAGGGCTCGTCCTGAGAGAGTGATTTATGAAGGTGAGAACACTGGTCAGGTAAAACATCATGTCAGTCACTAATTCAAGGTGTTTCTCTGATGAGTAGCTGCTTAATGATACAGAACACAGTCACCACACATGAGCAGCCAGTCAACGGTGTAATTAACTCACATTCTCTACATGTTCCACTCAAGAAAAGCTGTGATTTGACAAAGGGGCATAGGAGAAAGCCATTCAGAAACATTGCGAATTATTTCAATATTATGGGTTTAAACCTGCTCTTCTGGCACCATATTATGTTCTAGAGAGGGGAATGTCATCATTTTTTAATAGCTTAAATGTCCCTAACTTGCTTAAAGTGACATACTGAAAATGCAATTTTCAATGCAAATAGTAAAACAAATAAGGTCACAAACTTTGTCAAAATGCTGAAATACACCAACATTCTTTATATAAATAAGTCAGACGGAAAACTGTAAAATTGTATTTTATCTACCTTTTTCCTGAACATGGAAGTCTTGTGTTGTGACCTGAATGATCCACAGCTGTGGGTTTTTTTTAGTTAGTGATAGTTGTTCATGAGTCCCTTGTTTGTTCTGAACAGTGATTTTGAGATCCATCTTTTCACACTGACGACAACTGAGGGACTCATATGCGGGGGGTGAAAACTTTTTGAATTTAAAGATCAGGGTAAATTTAACTTATTTTGTCTTCTGGGAAACATGTAACTATCTTCTATAGCCTCTGAAGGGCAGGACTAAATGAAAAAAATATGGTATTTAGGCAAAATAAGAAAAATGTACACAT
>JAHKKF010531856.1:9391-33560 GCA_019740295.1 Labeo calbasu | reverse complement strand
CTTGTTCACCTTCTTGTACATCTTCTTCACTTTCTTTACTTGTTTCTTCTTCACCTTTTTTATCTTCACCTTCTTCTTCACTTTCTTGTTCACCTTCTTCACTTTCTTCACCTTTTTCATCTTCACCTTCTTTTTCACCTATTTCTTCTTCACAATTTTCTTCACTTTCTTCTTCTTCAACTTCTTCTTCTTCTTCTTCACCACAACTTTCTTCTTCTAAAACCAGATGGTTCATCCTATTTTTACCAAAATCATTTTTAGATCATACTGGCAAAACGTTCTTAAAAGATTTTCAATACACCAAATTGTTCTCATATAGTGCATTTGAGGAAGAATTCTAGGAAGGGCATGCCAAAATGAATGTTATGCTATAACTCCACATTGTTGGGATAGGCCTGGCATATTGTGACGAATCTTGGTACCTGTCATTCATTATAAGCATGACCTGAGGCTACTTGCCCAGTTTTGTCACAGTGCCACCTGCTAGTCAATAGATATGAGAAATCTGTATTTTTGTAAATAAATTCTAAACAGAAACATTATGTCAGTAATCACCAGAGCTGTAAATAGTTTCCCCAGAACTGCATTTGAGATCTATTTATTTCCTGCTTTTGCTCAAGAAAGATCTGAAATTATAAAAAACATAGTCTGTGTGATAGTTTATGCTATATTTTTAGGAACGGGCAACTAGTAATTCTTTGGTAAGAAAAAAACAACAACTTTTTTTTCCCTCTAGTCTTAACTGGTTTGTTTATAGATTTGCAAAATGACTTACACATACTTTACATACATTCTTATGCCATCGCTATTTAGGATTGCTTTAAACACTTCAGAGTTCACTAGAGATTATTATTCAGAGCATGGCCAAGCTTGAGGGAATTCAGTATTCTTGTGCAGTAAACATTGTTTTGACATCATGACAGCTGTGAACCAAAGATGCCTGCAGCAACTTTGCGCCGTTGCACAAAACTTTATCTCTGCTGTGCCAAACAATATTCAGCCCACTACAGCAGATGAAGCCGTGCGCAGCGGCACGCTAAACCTGTAACTGCTGCTCAATTAAACACAAACCCTTGACATCTGAGTGAATGAAGGCTGACAAATGTCACATGACAGTGTGGTGCATGACTACGTCTGAATTCACTGATGCATGAGAGACAGAGAGGGACTTTATACCACCAGCCTATCATTAGAAAATGGGTTAGTGGACTCAAACACACTCGCAACACCAAATGCCGTAGTTCGGTCTGCACAGCTGTCTGATTCTCATGTGTGAAATGCTCGTGAAGAGCTGGAACATAATTGGTTTTCTTCTCCCGTACACCTACGTACAAGCTCTCTATTCTGCTCCAATGGACGGCTCACTATTCTGCTCTAAATGTTCTTCCCTATCGCCATGCTGTAAACCTGAGATAATGATGCGTGTTTAGGGCTTGTTTACCACTTTTTTTGCCGCAGAAACACTATTTCCAGGACACTCTGCTCTCATTCATGCCATCTAAGGAAATAACTGTGATTGTGGCACACTTTAAAGCTGAAGAGTGTTATTTTTTTTTCAATCTTACAATACTTTCTTCTATCGCAGCTTAATGCATGGACAAGTAAGTAAACCATTTTCTGTGTTGATATCCAAAAAAACCTAAATACGCTCTGAAGTGAAAGAACTAATTTATTTTTAATTTATTACTGATTTTACATGGCAAGTCATTTATTGTAGGAAAAGACTGCTTATTACTGCTTTGCAGTCTTCATTGAGGTTTTAATAGACTAAAAACATTGCCATTCAAAGAGTTCATTTTTCTGAGAGCTAAAAGTACTGTAGACCTTTAGAAAGGTCAAGAGCCGAGACTGGGAGCAAACACACCCACTATCCAGAAGATCGATTTGATACTTCAGTCCAAGTGTGTACTGCTTCTCTGAGCCTATAAAGCTCACTTGTAGAACATGACATTACTGTATGTTGTTATTATTATTTCTGATATAAAAAGCCAGATGCCTTTTCACATACAGTGTATTGATCATATCGCCTCAACTGTGCAATTGTTTGTATAGAGTGTGTTTGAATGAGTTAACAAGTGGACACTGTATAGAGGACTTAGTGGCAGATGTGCTTTAAACAATTAGTTTAGTTTTCTAATAAGCTTTAGGGTTCAAAAAATAGGCTCGTGAATCAAATGCCTGCATTATAGTTGTGTTAAACTATGTTTTTTCTTAAAACAGTTTCACTCCTAAAGGAATCGCTAATGATGATGTTAAACTAATACCCCGAAGCAAACAATAATTACGGTTATTGTTACAATTGCTCTAACAAAGTTGTAAGCAATTGTAATGCTAATGTAATTGTTCAGTCATAAGTAGGAGCTCTAGATAAAACTAGTTTATGCATAGGTTAGATGCTTGTTCTCTAATGAGGGAACGCGCAGATGGAATTCGTTAAAAATAAAGTACCACAGAGCACTCAGAGAACTCAGAAAGAGTTGTTTTCTTTACAGCTCATTTTGCAAGTGCACGTATATCCTTAAGCTGCTTGTGGATGGTATCACAGTTTACTTGACTTGCTCAACTCTCTTCCAGCACTTTCTCACTTGCGGGAAATTTGCATTAATTAAGCAAACTCTGTGATTCAACCGAGGTGCAAGAATGCCGTTGCAGGAGGAATATATTTGAATCAATTTCAGGGGAAAGGAAGTAAACGAGCAGACTTTCGGAACTCATCACTTGTTCATGGTGCAGAAAAGCTGCTAGACCTGTGGTGAGATTACAGTGTTTTGTAAATGTGCCCCGTGTCTCAGTCTGGTTTTCATTGATCTTCTGCAACATTGCTTTACAATTGGACCACGCTAAGTACAGGTGTAAACAGGGTGTAAAACGTTTTGAGCTTGTCCATTTTCGACCACATCCAGAGGTGGCAAACGTGAAATTTTTCTGAGCTTCATATTAATATTAGCACACGTGTTTTGGCGCCAACAGAGGGATCCAGCCGTTCACCCTCCTTGACGTAATCGGCACCACAGGGGTAATGTGGTCAAAAGTGGACAGAAGAGACGGATTAAAACTGTATCTGTCTCCATTGTCCACTTGTGATCCGATCGACCAAAACGCATCTTAATACCAAGTGTAAACAGGGCCTTATCTCCCATATGGGTGTGTGTTTTAGAGTGATCTAATTGCTACTTAACTGATGTTGAATTTTTATGACACACTGTGTGATATACGCTATATAAGGAATGGAATGTCTCGTGACTCTGTTTGGCCAATTGCTGCATTGAACCATTAACAACAAGAGTTATTAGACAGGAGTATATGAAAATAACAAAACTGCTGCGCTCCATTTTACTGCTGAAGCTGCTGCTATTTTGAGTGTTTCCAAAAGTAGGGCTGTATGAAATCTGTTTCGTATTTTCCCAAATTCATTTTTTTCCCCCCGTTTTAATTGTTCTATACTCTGTTTTATTGGTTAAATAAAATAAATATTAATCAAAAAGCATGCCTAATCATTTAAAATCATGAAACATGTATTAATACATGATACATGCATCATGAAACATGTACAGTCATGTATTTTAAAATTTTTATTTTTTATTTTTTATTTACATTAATTTTCTGGATTTCATTTTAATGGTTCCATTATATTTTAATGATCAAAAGCATCTGTAATGAATAGATTTAAAAAAAAAAAAAATGTTATTATTTTATTTTTTTCTATATACTGTGTTGTTTTTTTCTGGTAAATATTCCTTAAATAATATTTTAATAATAATTGTATTAGTAGTAATACTATCATTACATTCAGTAATATATTTCTGTCACAGTTTCTTATAGTTAACCAAAACTTTTATTTTGACGGGTTGCTTTGAAGACACGTTTCGGTTTGTAATAATATGGTGATAGTTTTTTTTTTTTTTTCAAAAGAAATAGTAAAATGCTTATGAGGTGCCTCTTATAGAGTAGGTTTTGAAATTATGTTTATGTTCAAGTACTCATATTTAGGCAGCAAAGGCTGAAAACACTGCTTCAGTGTGTGTGTAGTGAACGAAACCGCACGTCTGCACCATTCATTCACACAGAGACATGAAGAACTTGCAGGATTCATATTTAAATAGTCTTTTTGCAGCTTAATATTCACAGACACAGTCCATATTGAGTTTTGATTTAAGTGTACTGACCTACTTTTGATTTATCCATCCAAATTTTGGCAAATTCCTTGACATTCCGTGTTATACAGTAAATTACATTTTTATGACTGGGTTCCGCGATTCCGTTTGTGTTTTCCGTGTCAGCTGGTACAAGTCAAAGACTTAAACTCAAATTAATATTTCATGTCCACATAAGCAGCATGATAAACTACAGTCAACAGGTTAGACAGAACTTGTTGCCACTCCATATTTTCTATAGTATTTGAATGATAAACACACATGACTTGTGTTTTGATACTTTACACAGAGCCAGAGCGATCCCGTCAAAAGGCATTCCAGCACTTTCACAAGTGTTCTGCATCCATTCCTCTCAGCTGAAATGTCTATCTCTTAATCTGCAGGAACTAAATTATTAACATGCCTGCTGGCAGTGAGAGAACACACCTTCCAGCAACAAATTACACACAGCGCCCACAATTAACAAGCTGACACTCTGCTCAAGCACTTCATTGGGATTTTAACGTTTCCCATTGCTGCTAAAATGCTAATCGCTTGCAGAGATGCCATTGCCAAGCATGTGTTAAATAAGCAGATGAAAGTCTTTGAGCTGAATTACCAGTTTTGCACATCAAGTTCACATTACATTTGTATTCACAGCATGTAATGCTTAAGTTAAGGTAGTCTATGCTAGTGCTTTATATGGAGCATTATTATGCGGCTCTGAAATACTCAATTCTGATTGGTCAGTGTTCATTGCAACACTGTATATACAATGCAAGGCCATTTACAGTGTGCGACCACTTCTACTTTCATGTTTCTCTTGAATCACACAGACAATTGTAGCAAAAATAACCCCGGAGGAGTATTAATATTACTGTAATATCATTGCAGTGTTTGTCTAGTAATACATCTAGAGAAATAAACTATGCTAACCTAGTTTAAATTGTAGCTGACCTTACTGTAAAAAAACAACAACTCAACCCTTGTGCAACCTTTTGGACATTTTTGTCCTTTTCACTCTTGTTTTTTGGGATCATTTCGCCTTTGTTATTGCCAGCTGCATACATTTTGGCACAGGTGTGTGTTTTATTGGAATTTTACTATTTCACCTCCATTTCCTTTAATAAATCTATTTTGCACTAGGTACAAAAAAGTTACACTCAGCACCTCAGCACAAAAGTGTGCCAGTTGAAACCCATTAGAACTGCTATTTTTAATCACAGTGCCATTCAACTGTAAAATGATGCTATTTTTGATAATAGACTTTCATTCTGTTGGCAAGGCTTCAAAATGACATTTTTACCATTTTTGACCAGATGGTGTCTTTTTTTTTTCAGGTTTGGCCAATAAAGCAAATACTCGCTTTATTCCTGTTTTCTGCTTCTGCAAATTATAGAGCCAATTGGATAAATAATGCAGCTATAATTGTGTGGGTGTGTTGATATGGATGTCATAAAAAAAATTGTGTGTGTGCGTGTGTGTTCTTGTTATATTTGAGAGAGAAAAACTCTACTGCAAATCACAAACCCAACCACTGTGTGCACCAGCGGAGTTTTGCTGGCGTCTTATGGGGAAAATTTGACATTGCGCCCAAACAAAATCTTACTGAAAGCTAATTTTTTGAGATATCAACCTCAAATTTGGAACACAGCTTGTTTAGATTTATGGCTTTGATTTTCTATCAGGTTTAGAGTTCAACATGTTTCATAAAATATATATTTTATATAAAATATCAAAATATGCTTTATATAAAAGCATTTTCATAAAGTTAAACCTCTTTCTTAAACTTTTTCTACTTCATCAGTAATCTGACATGGGTCTTCTTTAAAATGAGACCAAACTTAAGTCTGTGCTCCCAAGCTTTCCAATTTTTATGACAGTTTTTTTGACATGGACATTTTTGTCCACTAACTTTTTTATTGATGCACAAGGGTTAAAATAGTTGTTTCAACTTAAAAAAGTAAGTGTTCATGCTGCCCTAAAATTTTAAGTTTAGTCAACATGAAATGTTAAGTTGTACTACATGAAAACGTGGATATTTAAGTTGAGTAAACTCAAAATTTTGAGGCAGCATGAGCACTTACTTTTTTAAGTTGAAACAACTTTTTTTTTTGAAGTTGCTGAAAAGTGGCCAAAACTCATTAAAAAACATTAAAACAGACCACCCTATTCAGCTTGGCCATGCCGGGAGACCGGCTAACCAACGTAGGCTGTTTTTCTCAGCGGGATACATATTTGTTGCATCAATTTAGCGTGAATGCATGGGAACGAAGCTCTCTCCATCTGTCCTAAACAAAAGATGGTTTCTATCCCAATTCCTCCTGGTTTTTGCTGGATGAGACATCATTTTGCATGGGCCAAATGATTTAATGAAGTTTCCAGTCCTCTTAAACATGTTTAATAGTCATCTTACAGTTCCAGAACAATCTGTAGAGAGTTGAGGTATTCCAATCGTCCACTACAACAAGCGAACTCCCATCCCGACAGAGCTGCGCTCTTCCAGGATGAGGGCGCTGGGGAGGGATCTAACGCACAATCAGTAAAGACTGAAGAAGAACCAGGATCTTTAGTACTGGGACGCTCTCACCCACACATATACAAACTAAGTGTATTAAATTACCATTGTCTAACTTTGTGTTTTATTTCAAAGTGATCCCATTATTTTGCAGCCTCTGAACAATTACATATCCATTCACGGCATTCACGGACTCAAATGAAGTGGAACCGCAGATGAGAGACTCTTCTCCCGTCCTGTCTCTCTGGGGAGCAGAGGAGAGAGCCTTTTCCGTGAAACCTTTTCAAAGCCTCATCTGCGTCTTCCATTAGCCATGCAGAACGAGAATAAAGCAAGACGCCGCCAGAAACATGCATTTTCGGGTGCGAGGGGAATCACCGGAGGCTCTGATCAAATGTAATGTAACAATTTAGCACACAGTCGGGACGTCGTGCCTGTTGCTTTCTCTTTATTAGAGAGATGATTATGATTGCTCAAAGACTTGATTTGTTCATTTGTCTAGCATATGTTTTAAGATTACAACAAACAATGATTCAGATCGCAGTAAGGTGAGCTGTGAAGGCAAATGAATGTAGAAAGATGCACGAGTTGCGGTTTTGAATTCCTTTGAAGACCTTTGAAACCAAAGCACTACACTGCTTTCACGCTGCATGATCTGATTTTAGTGACGTTTATTCGATGTTAAATTGAGTTTAGAAAGCACTTACCTATAGCTCATGCATGCTAACCTGACAATGATTCATGTATGAGAGTCATTGCTGTTAAATTATTAACTCAAAAGCTTCAATTCAAAACAAACAGGAGCAACTGCGATGGCAGCAAAGAGCTTTTCTTTGGGGACAGACATTTGCTCCTTCAGGGACAGAATCTTAAATGCAAAAAGAGCGAAAGAAAAAGCGACTGAGCCGCGAGCAAACATCAGACTGAAGGCCTCATACTTTTCACTTTATGAATTAACAAATGTGACCCTGGACCACAACACCAGTCATAAGTGTCAATTTTTTTGAAATCTGAAAGCATCATCTGAAAGCTGAATAAATAAGCTTTCCTTTGATGTATGGTTTGTTAGGACAATATTTGGCCGAGATACAACTATTTGAAAATCTGGAATGTGAGGGTGCAAGGAAATATCAAAATATTGAGAAAATCACTTTTAAAGTTGTCCAAATGAAGTTCTTAGCAATGGCTTTTACTAATCAAAAATTAAGTTTTGATATATTTACGGTAGGAAAATTACAAAATATCTTCATGGGACATGATTTTTACTTAATATCCTAATGATTTTTGGCAAAGAAAAATTGATAATTTTGACCCATACAATGTATTTTTGGCTATTGTTACAAAAATACCAGTACTACTTATGACTGGTTTGGTGGTCCAGGGTCACAAATAATCAGACAAAATTATAATACTATTGTCTTACCAAACATCTTTTAAAGAAATGCATAAAACACATATAATTTAGAACATCAACTAAATAAACAAAATGAATATTTACACACTTTTGGTATAATTTAACTAATATCATTTTTTAGAAAAAAAGTGGGTTTTCTTTGTTAATTTTCTTCCTACATAATACACAATTTAAAGGGTTAGTTCACCCAAAAATTTAAACTAGCCCATTATTTACTCACCCTAAAGGCATTCTAGGTGTATATGACTTCTGAAATCTGAGTAATATAAAAAATTATCCAGGCATTTTCAAACTTTATCATGGCAGTAGGCAGGTGTTTCTCTTTATCAGTCCAAAACAAGTCCAATAAAGTCCAATGAAAACCACTGTTTGTTTACAGGAGCAAAGGAAGCAAAGTTTCCTTATTTAGCAAAAGAAAATCTGTCTCTTTTTGGTTTATATCGAAATCCTCCAACGTTTTTCTTTACAAATCCTTGTTTTGAACTTCTAATTCATGACCGGTGCTTTGTTTACCTTTCTCCACCGCACGTCCAAGTTCATCACGTCTGAGTGACGCATGCACAATGCTGACTTCCTACGTCATCCACCCAGAAGCACTTCCATGTGCAAGCAGTTAGCGCAAGCTAGATTAAAGTGATCCTTACATTTTAAACTCTGATTGCATTCGTCTGAAAGAAGGAAGCCATATACACCAAGGATGCCTGGAGGGTGAATAAATAATGGGCTCATTTTCAGTTTTGGGTGAACTAACCCTTTAAAAAAAGCAACTGAAAATAAATTATGACTTTTTTAAGTTTTCAAAAAGTTTGTGACCTTCATGTAAGAAATAGAAAAAATAGGATGTAAAAGTGGCCGTAGTCACACCCACCGGTGTACCTGTGACATGTAGGTTGAACTGCTCATAGATTCATATGTCTGCTGCCAGGACGCATACTGCTCTCTCCATCTGTATCACTGACCGATACACAGTCTGCTCACTCACATACTCACCTCTGAGTGCTGGGGTGGGCCGTTCCATCACAGCACCTCTCACACTCAACTGGAGGTGGATGTGATCATCCATGTACCGCATCATGTTTTTGCTGTAGGTCAGACTCTCTAAAACTGGTGAACATTCCTGCAGCTATTTGGATCAGTCATATCTTCATTTAAAGTTTGTGTGCTAAAGGTGAACAGGTTTACAGCAAAAAGTCTCAAGTGCCATGACTTCTTTTTACAATGTCAAAATGCCTTTTACTTGCTGGAAAAAAGTATCAATTAGACTTAATCAGACTATAATCAGACATTTAGCTGTCAATCAGATGACAAAAGAATTTTTCAGAAGTTTTGATCATGATAATTTAGAGGCCTTTAAAATTTCTGTATTAAATATGATGCAGTAGGTTTTAAAAAAAAAGTTAAAAAGAGTTAAAAAAAAAAAAACAAAAAAAAAAAAACTGGTGTACCATTGGTGTAGCAATGATTAAAATGACACTGGTTAAGTCTTCACAAATTAAGTCTACACAAATTAAGATATTTTTGAAGAAATCCGAGAGCTTTCTGACCCAAAGCCCAAAAAGGTATAATCTGTGTCTGTTTTTGATGCACATTCACAAGAGTACCACACGCATACATTGTTTAATAAAGTTGTTATTTTTGTTTTCTTTGTGCATAGAAAGTATCCAGATGTGCCTCCACATCCTCACGTGGACTATTTTAACAGTGTCCTTACTACATTTCTGGGCTACCTTGAATGAGGCAGTTGCATTGCTGTCTATGCAAGGTCAGAAAGTGCTCAGATTTCATAAAAAATATCTTCATTTATGTTCCGAAGATGAAAGAAGGTCTTATGGGTTTGCAGCGACATAAAGGTGAGTAATTATGACAGAATTAACATTTTTGGGTGAACGATCCCTTTTAAACTAAAAAATATACATAAATCATAGATCGATATTAAACATTTTTACAGTTTTATTGGTCATTTTTAAAATTGATTTGCCGATAACATAATTTTAAAGCAAAGTTTTTGTCAGAGCCCTTGTTCTTAATTTTGACTTATTTTTAGACCAGACATTGGTTCAAAATACCAGTTATTGGGCTACTTGATCTGTAATAATCGGTATCGGCATTGGCTCAAAAAGACGCGTGTCGGTTGACCCCTAAATCAGTTAACCTCATTGTAGGATCAGTCGATTAGCATCGGTTACCATTGCAACCTATCTCGAAGTTGGGATCTGTTTGTCTAATCAATGAAAAAGGAGAGAAACCTGTTTGAAAACAGAAATTATTTTTGCAGTTCCGCTTTGTGCCTCTAAATTCAAGTTGTAGTCGATTTGTGTAAACCCTTCTTTAAAAGTTTAGTTCACTTCCAGAACAAAAATGTACAGATGCTTACCGCCTTGTCATCCAAGATGTTCATGTTTTTTTTAATTCAGTCATAAAGAAATTGTGTTTTTTGAGGAAAACATTCCAGGAATTTTCTCCATATGGTGGACTTCTATGGTGCCCATGAGTTTGAACTTCCAAAATGCAGTTTGATCCCAGTCAAGGAAAAAGGGTCTTATCTAGCAAAACGATTGCCTATTTTCTTAAATAAATTAATATTTAAACACTTTTTAACCACAAATGCTCGTCTTGTCTAGCTCTGCGATGTGCATGCGTCCGGTTCAAGACAGTTAGGGTATGCCAAAAAATGTCCATCTCATTTTCTCCTCCAACTTCAAAATCGTCCTGCATCGCTGTGTTACCTTTTTTTAAAGGGCATTTGATTTTCTTTGCACGTTCGCTTTTTTAAATGAAAATAACCGATTGTTTCGCTAGATAACCCTAATTCCTCGGCTGGGATCGTTTGAAGCCGCATTTAAACTGTATTTTGGAAGTTCAAAATAGGGGCACCATACCAGTCCATTATATAGAGAAAAATGCTGAAATGTTTTTCTCAAAAAACATAATTCCTTTACGACTGAAGAAAGAAAGACATAAACATCTTGGATGACAAGGGAGTGAGTACGTTATATGTGAATTTTTGTTTTGGAAGTGGACATCTCCTTTAAGACGGCATTGATTACTTCTTCCACTACTGCTGTTCACAACTCTCATTCGCCTGTTCTCTCGTTCACTAACTCTCTCTGTCTCACCTCAGGAGCCTTGCGCCGTCTGCAGACACTAACATATTCGTAAAGAGTGTGAAAGGAATTGCCACATTCCTGGTTGCCCCCTCCAGCACACAGTAGGGGAAGAAAAAGATCTGAGAGGCAGACAGACAGAAGTTTTTACCTCATGCTGCACAGTGAAGGTCCTATCAGGTAGCATTTCGCACCATACCATGCTTTGATGCATAAATGATGAGATACTCCTCTAAATATTGAGTAATATAGTCTGTGAGGTTTTCAGGTCGACTTTTCGAAATTTGTCTAACCTGTAATAACGTGGATGGATGATGTAAGGCGATGTTACTTTGGTTTCTTATTGTCTTTATTGCAACTCACATTTATATCAAATACAAAATAGATTATTTGCTTTTGCATGTCATATTTTAGTCATGTTGTATTTATGTGTTTTTGCTTACGCATAAAGAACGATCAGCTGCAAAATCTAGTATAATTTCTGTTAAAACACTTTTAATAGCTTAAATTTGATTTCCTAGCTGAATTTGTTTCTCAAAATGAACCAAATCAGATAAATGTTCTGTGATGTTTAACTTCAGACATACTGTAGACTCACAATAACCTGCTTCAATATTACCACAACCTTTGGGGTGGAATTTGTATTAGCGCAGACTTTGCTTGTCCCAGAATTACGAAAAGCTAAAGTACACGTTGTGTGTGTGTATTGAGAGTTTAATTAAAGTTCTGACTGACTCAATGTTTTAAGGGAGGCCCGTGGGGATTCCTGTGCCCTTTTTTAATATTGCTTGCTGCCTAATTCAATTTCAGAGGTCCGCTAGCGGCAAACTGAAGCAAGCGATACGGTCACACTTTAAACATGGCTGGAATAACACTCGCAACTCAGGACGTAATTAGATGAGGGAAAGTTATGCATGGTGTATGTGTGTTGTTTTATATGTGGGGCCAACTTGGCTTAAACTATGCGCTTTGTCCCCTGCAGACCGCGTGTTGATATATACTCACAGAATCCATGTAGCCTAAAGCTCAGGCATGTTGCTGCATGCATGAAAAATCACATAGGAAAAACTAGAAAATGCTTACTTATATCGAAATCGAATTCATTTCTGTGAATCACTTATTTAAGTTAACTGTTTGAAAAACCATAGCGTTTTAGTGTTTTAAAGCAATAATAACAAAGGCGAAGAAGGAAAGTGGAATGATGTATGTATCCAGAACTCATGAATCATGTTCATGGAAGAGATAATGAATTAACTTTTTTATTACCTTTACATTAGATCACATTATTTTATGACATCATAATAAATTAGCTGCACGGTATGTGAAATTTAATGCTATATTAGCATGTTACTGATCTTTGACTATTTGTCAAATGATTTGGTGGTGTGCAGTTTCACGTTTAAAACAATCTTACTAAAAGTAAATTTGAACAAACCCACAGTATTTGCAAGTAATGGCTCAGTATTTTTGTGCAACACATACTTTTTGTAATTACACTGCCGTAGACTTTTCACCAGACTAAAAAATCCATTTGCCACATCATTTAATGTTCTAACAAGTATTGATAAAAAGCTAAAGTGACTGATGACCAACACCTCATAACATTACAGCTCATAACCTCAGTATTTACAATAAACAAGACCTCACTTTTTTTCATATCTCACATTTGGACAATGTAATTGAAAACGCATAGATGTTGTCAACAATTTAGATAGCTAACGCAGTCAATCCAATTACAGATTTGCCAAGTAGGTGACAAAGCACTGTTTAACATTACACAATTGCATCTAACAATAGTAATAATTCTAATACAGAAATATGCTGTAAATCATAGGGTAACTTCATTCATATCTATTCATATCATCTGTACATGACAATTGTTTGTACATTAAGTAATAAGTATTTGCCTACCTGTCTATTAAAACATGTGCTAGAGTGGGGTCTCTGTTGCGAAGCTCTTTCCATTTAGAAAACACCACGCCGATATTGATCCTCCATTCATCCCAAAGCCTGCTTGTCTCAGTTTTTTTTCAATTCTCTGTACTCACTAGGGCTGCCCTTGACTAAAGATTTTTCTGGTCGACTAGTAGTCATTCATTTAAAGCATTAGTCGACTATTAGTCGTACATTTTTTGATAAACCGTATAAATCATAATAATGAGCCTTTAGTTGCCTACATAGCTATTAAAAGCTCAAGCGCACGCAAAAAAAGCTTATATAATAATTATGAATGTGTCATTGAAAAACAGCAAGTAGCCTTTTACCATTTTAATAATTTATTGATAAACTAGCGCTCAATTTATTTTCAGCTTAAGAGATGAAGTCGCCGAAACCGACTCATCATCTCTGCAGTAGTGATGCGCTTGTACGCATGTTTCATACAGCTTGCATAATCAGAGAATGTTTGTTTTGCATTTGAATTGGTTCATTGAAAAGTAGACATTTCACTCTCTATAGATATATTTTTAATGTCTGTAAGGCAAGTATACACAGAGTTTTGAAGTTTTGCACTCAAGTTCACAGAGACCGAGATGGCAGAAGCTGCATCTATTTTGCTTTATTTTACAAAAGCGCAATGTTTGTTGTTATTCTGATTGAAAATTGATGACAGAGTATTTTAAGAGCAAGTGACCTCACCAGTGCCTCAATCTGTCATGCACTTCAGCTTTCACACTTCGCACAGACACTTCAACAGCGCACATTTTTCTAGGTTAACATTAGATTGAGCTGCCATGTAAAGTTGCTACTACATACATCTTTCATATGAAAAGCCATATTTGAGGTTGATGATTGATAGGTGAGCGTATGGATGTCCTGCCCGATGTACTACCACATAGACCAGCCGTTAACGATCTGTCCCTCATGGACTGCTTGACTTTGCCACTTCATGTGGATTTTTTTTTTGCGACTAAGCGACTAATAAAACTTTGGTTAATGCTTCTTCTCGTCGACTAACTGTTAGTCGACTATTAGAGGGCAGTCCTAGTACTCACCAAGAATAATCATGATCCATGATGACTAAACAATACAACATCAGTGCGCTCAATACTGTATTATCACCACTTCCACATTTGTCCACATGTTGCTATAAAATGGAAATCAAGGATAGCACAGATATTACGTGACTGATAGGCGACAATGACAAGGGACAAGCCGTTATTTAAAAATTTTGAATTTTTTTGGATTTAAAAAACCTCTAGTACTTTTGGATAATTTAAGTACACAACTGCTTTTAAATATGTGACTATACTGGATGTTTTTATTATTAAAACCTTCCATATTGTGCCTTTAAACAGTAAAATCTGTATATGAAGTCAAATGTTCCTGTGAACATAAATGTAGGAACATATTGCTATATATACTTTTTTCTATTTATTGTAATTATTGTAAAAGAAGTCACAAAAAATGTGTGATTAATTGTAATTCTATGCATCTTGTTGCAAGTTGCAGCCATGAATTAGCTCATAACAACTTTAGACCAAATGCAATTTGATTTGACAGTAAACAATAATAAAATTTCCAAATGCTCCTATCAGCTCACTAATCAGTTCTTGACTCATAAAGACTCACTTTTCAGTACAATGAGTTTTTAAACTAGCTCTTTATGAGTCACACATATCTGAATGAGTTGATCTTGGTTTAATGAGTCAGTGAGGTGTCTAAACTCATAGGTTAATGCTTAAAAAAACATTTTTTTCTTCAGTGAGTCAGTTGTTAAACCTGTTCATGACAAGTTGGACATGTCAGTGTTCTTGGTTCAATAAATCATCGAGTTCGAGTGAGTCAGTCCGATTCATCTGGCTTTGTGAACCAGATTAACCGATAAGTTGAAAGGATCTGAAAAAAATTGATTCGTTCATGAATTGGACATTACTAAAAATCATACAGATCCACTTGAGGGCCACCAGTGGATAACAGCCAGGATTGCAAGTGCATTGATGTGGGTGAAAGCGTGTACTAAGTACACATGACAGAGGACGAGATTGTCCCAAACTCCTTATCTCCACCTCCCTTAGCCTCTTTCCCTGGCTTTCTCTCTCTCAATTTCACAGTCTCTCTCCTACTCCTCTCTTTCATTTTTTTTCTCTGACTGGAGATTGAGTTTGAGCAGGTGTGCCGCTTTCCTCTGCTGCCAGCCCCCCTCTCGCACCGCTACGCCCTCTGCGCGGTGTTAATCGCCTGATCTTGGCGTCACTTTCCCTGCCACTTCTCAGAAATATTCTCCCGTCCTCTGCTTGCTGCACAGGTCGCCTGCTATTTTTACAGCCTTAGGGCTGGCAGCCTTTTTGTGAGTGTGTTCGCAAGCTTTCAGAGCGGAGCAAACAATAGAGGTTGACAGGAAAATAGGGGAAACACTCTATTGATTTGACCTATCCCTTACACACTGTGAATGGCATTCGCTGCTGATGGCGCCCTGTGTGCAGTCTGGGCCTTTTCAGAAAGTCTCTGACTACGGCCATCGACACCGCATTTTGAAAGGATGACTCATTATGGGTACACAATGGGGGCAACAGAGCCGAGACCAATTTGAACACTTAAACACAGCCGAGATGAAAACTTCCCAGTGAATTACCTGTAAGAGATGTAAACCTCCCTGCCGAAGTCGAAATGCCAATTAAAAGGTCCAACATCAGCTGTGAGGATTAAACAACGCTGCATATTTTGTGGTAGCTGTAAACGAGATGCCTTTGATTAAGATTTGACAGGGAATCTGACACAAGCTTTGAACTGAACTGAAGCCACTGACTAACAGGATGTTTCATTTTTCTGTTTCTCCCTGTTTTTTTTTTTTTTTATTACATTTTATCAAATATTTTATTATCCTATTCATGTTAATATATACATTAATTTATTTTTACTAATAATTTTATGTATGTATTTTCCAAACAATTGTATATTTGTGTATCTGGCCTCTGCAGAGACCAGCAGTTATTTAGTTTAGTATTTTGAAAGATTTAAACTAAATTGCTGCCTGCCTCTTTTTATACTGACATTCATTTACTGTACCTGCGACAGGTTGGCCACATGCTGGGCTGGCAGATCTGCAGTTTGAGGGTTTGCATACATTAGATTTGAATGTAAGGATTTCTGACCAACCAGCAGCCAATGTTCTGCAAGTCAAAATAGGTAGAACAGATACAATTTTTTATAGAAGGAGACAGGCCAGCTGTGGTTATGATTACAATACAGTGAATTTACAGGTGTCAGCAGAAATGGTAGCTATGGGAAATGGGTCTAGAGAAAAGTTTTTACACAACGGTTAAACGCAGAAAGTCAATACTGAATAACTTATATTTTAGACACAATATTTCCAGCTATTTTGTCTGCTTTTGCTTCATCAACCGTAAAAAAAAAAGCCAAATCAATTAGCATTTTTGAATCGTTTGACTTGTTCATAAAGATCACTTGCATCTACGGATGTGTGATAATAACAAAAAATTAAATATTTTTAAGATTTTAAGATATTTTCTGGAACTTAATTAGACAGTGTTTTGCTGAGCGTGTTATTGTGCTGGTACTTTGGCAGGTTTAGGACAAATAATGTTTTGATGTTTAAAAAAAGTTCAATAGTAATATTTGAAATAATTTGGCTGAAAAAAAAGAAAAAAAAACCTTTAAATATAAACTTAAAATCGCCAGTAGGTGGTGGCGAATCACTGCATAAGTGAGTCATTAGGCACATTTCTATTACGTAACTTTGGTGACATTTTATAAATGTCGATTAAAAGGTATTGCGAAATGACAGCATTTGCATTAACCAATGTAATGCCAATAAAACTTAATTTTTTCCTCCCATGAAAAGTCATGGCAACGGATTTTGGTGGGATTTTGACCGATTTTGGCGAGTGCTACTGCACTAGCTATTATATTTAATTGAAGGAGGCGTATGTGTGTATCTCTACAGAAGCTAGAGTGGCCGCGATCAGCTCCGGTGGCCTTGTCGGAGCTGTAATGCGCCGCAGACGTGTGCAGTGTAAATTGTCTAAGCATTAATGGCAGAAAAAAGCCCCTTAAAAACTTGAGAGCGGTCATGTAAGTGTTTCTTGGAAGTTATAGTACATTAAAGAATGATAATGTGATTTTTTTTTTTTTTTTTTTTACGTACACCATATGACTTGCAAATACGAAAAAAATATTTACATTGCAGTTTTGTGAAAGATTCCTTTTTTGAATTGCCTGAAAAACCATCTCATGTGAGCGTAAAAACTTTTTTTTTTTACAATATATGGGCGTTTTTGCTAAAGTGGCGCGTTTCCATTAAGCGTAATTTCAATTCGCAATTTGTTAACGCAATTTTAGGGGAATGGAAACGCATCTACTGAGTCATTCATTCAACCGATTTTTGTTCAAATGGCTGATTCATTCAGTAACGAAACACAATTGTGTTTTGCTCAGAAACGCAAAACAGTTCTGCAGTGCCTTTGTTTGAAACAAAGTTGTCGAAATCAGGTGACAGAAGTCCAGAAGTCATATGGGGCATTTTTGCCCCCTTATTTAGAATTTTGGGGGAATTCTGAATGTATTTTAATAGACTGAACCACACAGTGAAAGCGTGAACTCTAATGTTCTCAGTAGTCTAACCTACATCACGTAGCGTATGCGTGCAGTCTCTGGGTGTGTTTTTGTCAGGTTTTTGCGATATACTCGATAATGTCAAATCGCATATCATTTAAACAACAATTACTATATATAGACAATATATATCACACAGCCCTACTTGAATCGATCCTAAATAAATTAGTGTTTTCTTTAACTAGTTAGGTAAATGAATGATGCACATGACTTACTCATACAGGCTTGTTTAATTCAGTCAACATTTTTGAACTAATTGGTTGAGTGAATAATTCAACTGACTCACTCATAACGATGTAGTATAATGCAGTATAGCCTCAACTTGGGGACTGGTGTGTCCTGTACGTCAGTGAATCTGTTGTTGATGAACAAACACTTAGTTCAAAAACTATTTTGCAATATTGCATGTGAACAGGATGTTTCATACATATTGAAGCTCATGAGGGATTCATCTCTTTGATAACAAACTACTCTGGGTACTACTCATGTGTCATTCAGAAGATCTACACCAATACACTGCATTCACAGCGGAGCTATTGAAACATTATTGAGAATATTACAAGGCAGAGCTTTCAGCTCACAAGTAACCTTATGTAAATCATATTTGTGATGCCTGCCCACTTAAGATGAAGTCTGAGTGGTGAAGTGGCATATTGAATGCAATAGATTCAAAGGAGATTATACCCAGAGTAACTATTTGGGCAATATTGCTTGGCAATGAGTTTGGCAAGTAGATTAAATTCAGGGCAACTACTTTAGGTGTTAGTTGTTGAGTAATATGTAATATGACAGCTCTTTTTTACTTTTTTTTTAACAACAAAAATGGTTGAGTACTTCATTGAATGGTTTAACACATACATGCATGCCCTCATTTATGTCCCACTTTAATGCCACATACTCAGTTTAAACTTGTTTTTGAAATCCACTGCTACCTGAGCTTGAATTTCCTGAACTCAAGAGCCGGCGAGAAGAGTGGGAGTGAGACAGAGGGAATATTCTAGAAGATGAGACGCTGCAGTTTTGTGTACATTGATGTTTGCTTTTTATATTGGCTCCCTGCATCACAGCATCATGGACATATGTATGTGTCAGTCTCAATGACTTTCATTCTCTCAGTTTCTTTTCCTTTCTTAATTTCTCTCTCGCTTACGGCTCTTACAACATGCCGTGGGTGCTTTCAGACTCTCTCTGCAATACTTCTGTGTCACTCAATAAGGGAATAGATTTGCATTTTCCTGTCAACTACAGTTTTACAATTTCATGTCTCTTGCATGTTATGGAGAGCATGATGTTAGTTCTATATTACTAATGAAATAAATAAATCATGATGTGTTCATTATTTTCTATAGGAATTCATTTGGATTTATAGATTTAGACACATCTTAAAGGGATAGTTCACACAAAAATGAACGTTTTCATGTCGTTTTAAACCCATAAGACTTTCATCTTCAGAACACATATTTATGATGAAATCAAGAGCTTTCTGAGGCTACGTCTACATTAATCCGGATACATTTAAAAACGGAGTTTTCATTTTAAAATGCTTTTCGTCCACACTAGCGTTTTCAAGTGTTTTCCAAATGTTTCTCATCCACACTGAGACGTAGGAAAACGTTAAATTCGCCATACTGCGCATGCGTCATTGTATTTACGGAAATATCTCATCATTCACTGACGCGCTCTCATGTTTAATCTAAAAAGCAGCTGCCCTCACGTTTAGCTGCAGTAGTCAGGACAGCAACTGAGTACATTTTCTGTCATCTTTTTAGGACTGTAATGTGAAGAGTGTACAAATATATCTTTAGCAGCAGTGTGAAAATGATAGCACATAACAGCCACAATTACCGGTATAAACAGATATCTATTGGTACAATATGCGTCACATGACTAAACATGCGTCATTGTTTTCAAAAGTGTCCACTTTCACAGTCCATACTGCAATGCGAGAATGACAAAAAGGTGCGTTTTCAAACGAAAACGTATTAGTGTGGACATGGCCTGACTGTGACAGCAATGCAACTACAATGTTAAGACCCATAAAGTTAGTAAGGACATCATTAAAATAGTCCACGTGACATCAGTGGATCAACCTTAATTTTATTTAAGTGATTTAAGTCAGACTAAAGCATAAAAACTTTCAAATAAAGACAACTGTGTTAGTCCAAAATCATTTTTTTCATTTTAAAGAAATCAAACAGATATTGCACAGACTATCTAGTCAGATTTAGATTGAATGTACTGAATATTAGAGTTAGAATATTAGATTTATAAAAGTTGTACAACCATGAATATTAAACTGTAAACACAGCAGCGCTACTGATCCGTGAACTGCCTTCTTTGTATACAGTTTGTGTCGTGACAAAAATGTAAGCTTTCTTTTAATTGGAAAATCTGAAAAAAATCTCTTTTATGTATATGACGTGATGTATTTTTTTGTATAAAATCTTTTCCGTCTGTATTAATCATCCTTCCGTGGTCTGAATAATAGAGCAGTACACCTACATACACAAAAGCCCTTGACTCTCTGACCCTCCCTTTGAGAGCGTTTGACATTAAGAGGGTGTTTATGAATGCAGACGATGTGGTCAGCCATGGCCACTTCCTGTGCAAGGAGTTAGAGTTGATTACTTTTTGATTTACTTGGTACTTCTACAAGCACTACATCAACAGCCTTTATAATCGCATGTATAATCTTGCATGCAATCACAGCCGCTTTTCAACACCCAATCCTCAGAAACTTCAAGAACTGGTCCGACTCCACTGCATATGGAAATAATATAATGGTTGTATTTTTTCCTCAGTTCCGTTTACTGAGTTTATGAGGGGGGAAAAAGAAAGTATTTTTTTGATATTTAAATAACATTACATTATGTACTGTGTTGTATACACAGCATTATGTAATTGATATTTATTTCTTAAGGCAAGACGCTCTAGGTGAACAGTGTAAAAATGTAACTAATAGTTATCATGCTTCCAGTTGAGTTGATTGATTACATTAAGAATTGCAAACATTTTTTTAACTATTTTTGTAAAAGGTTATGTTTAAATATGCAAATAAGGGCTTTATCTAATTAAATATGCATTCATTTGCATAACTTTCCAGAACAGAAATCTGAAAGGTTCAAAATTCATGTTTAATTTGTCAAAGGTTTCACTTTAGGGGATTTTGGATATATTTTTATTACTCCATAAATCAGGATTATGGAAGCCTGTTTTCGCCACTGAATAAAAAATAAGAAAAAGGTAATTGCAACCTTTTTTTCTCACAATTTTGACTTTCTCACAAAGTTCACATCTCGCAATTCCGACTTCTTTAGAACTGTGTGATACAAACTCACAAATCTGACCATTTTTTTGTCACAATTGCGTGATGTAAACACGCAATTCCAAGTTATAAAGTCAAAATTGTGATATGATCTCGCCATTCTGAGAAGTTGCAAATTGCCAAAAAAGACCTTTATTTCTCATATTTATTTATATATATATATTTCTCATTTCTAGATATAGCTCACTATTCATAATTTTTTCTCAAAGTCAGAATTGCAAGATATTGCCATTCTGAAAAATATATATATATATATATTTATATATATATATACACACATTAAACACATTTATACTTTGAGTTTAGCCTTATATGGGGTACTGCCACAAGACTTGTTCTCAGGTGGTTTGCTAACACATTCCTTTCCCCTTTTGTACACACACACACACACACACACACACACACACACACATATATATACTCCTCGTGTCCTTCACTGGCTCCTGGATGAAGTCCAGCGATGCTCTCTTCTCACCCGAGTGAGAATGATGGGTATATTATGCATCCGGAGCAGCGGCAGGGGCAGAGTTGCAGGTGTTGTGCGGAGAAGGCCTCCCTCGGGCGGGGCCTGGAGAGGGAGCAAGAGCCCCCGGTTGGAATTATTTCCCTGACTCTCAAAGCAATCAATCAGACACTCTGGCCATGATGCATTATTAACTTCCAAGGTCCTAATAAAGCACAGTGACCTTCGATTCATCATACCTTCCTTGTTTCTGAGTCTGTGTACTCTTTTACAGCCAACAGAGTCAGCAAACTCTTAGACCTTTTGTATTAGTTTGCCAACAGACTCTTCACTTCTTAGGAGCACTTGTATGGAGTACAAAGTGAACTTTTCTGTTGTCCCTCCAAAAAGTGGAGCTATAGGTTGTTTCTACTTAATTTGCATATATTTGTAAAGCTGTTAACATTTTTAAAACAGCCTATTGAGTGGCTTAACGTCCCCAAGCGCTCATGTCATACATGACTAATTGCTGTTGGCTTGAAGGAGATGAGTTTCTCCTTTCTGTCGAAAACTTTCCAGCATCTTGTTTTATTAACATGTACTGGGCCATGCAATACTCCAATATCAAGTGAAAACCTTCCTCCCTCACCTTGTGTCTCTTTCTCTGTAAAATCTCTAGCCATTTGCCTTTTCATCCTGTCACTTACATATTCAGTTTGACTTGGACCAACGATAACAGTCTCGGATCGGTTTCCTTCTGTCCGCATTATCATGTTAATGAGGACACAATATGCAAAAATTGATTCCATATTTGCATTTTTATTGTGAGATATTTCAGAAAAATATAGGCCACTGTTTCTTCCTAATTGTGTGCTGCAGCTGAAGCGTGTGATTCACAGCTGAGGAGCTGGAGTCTCTGGACTCGCATTTCTCGCACACTGAGATCTTCTGAGTGAGACATCAAGTCTTCAGCCATAATTTATTGATAGACGTCAAGAAAAAGAGGAAGAGAGAGAGAGAGCAAGTCTGCATGGTTGGCCGTGCAGGATTCACAGAGAAGACAAAAGGAATTCTTGATGAACTTTGAAGTGCCTTTTCCGGAAGTCCTCGCAAATGCATATTGATGAAGAAATTGTCTTTCCTGGGGGGGAAAGGAATGTCGACTGCTTTGCTTATCTTCTAAATATTCATGAGTGGAGAGGACACGGCTGTCTCTGTTCGCGTGAGGGGAATGGTAACAGTAACGCGATTGGCTCTGAGCAAAGGTGATTAGAAGTGGAAAAAATGTGGTGTGATGTCATGGGAAATTTTGATTTAATAGATGAAATCTGCATGTGAAACATGTAAATTTGCTGGGTGTGCCCCTGCTCTGCATGTTTACAATGGTTTTTACAGTATTACAAACAATAAACAGCATATGTGCAAGTTAGTGACTGGCTGCCCCCTTGCAAGTCTGAGACATTATTGATTTATTACTGATATATTATTGATATGTACTGTATATATATAAAATACTCAAATACTCAAAATACAGAATCACGCTGCAAATACAGCACAACTAAATCCAGAAACACGTGGCAAATACAAATCACAAATACAGAAAAGCATTGCAAATAGCACACAAAACAATGGAAATGTTGGAAGGACACCCCAACTACCCCGTCGAAAATTAACTATGGTTTTATTGTATTGACATTTTTAAAACCACAGTTGTACAAATACCATGGTTAAACTATTGTTAGTGTAGCACAACCATGGTTAATTTGTGATTGCCATGGTTTAACTGTAGTAACAAATTTATTTTTTATTTTATTTTTTTAAATAGTAAAATTGGTTAATTTAGTTAATTAGTTAAGTTAGTAAATTTAATTAGCAAGTTTACATAACGTACACATAATGTAATGATTACATAATGTAGCCAGTTTACATAATGATTCACAGTTAAAGCAATTGTGCATTTCGTCAGCTTATTTAGGATAATAATGTCCAAAACAGCTGAGGAATCATATGATCAAGATGTTAAAATAAACAAAAATTTCACCTTTCAGAGTAGACATTGAAAAGCCAGATACGTCACTTGTTGCGGTTCCCTTAAAAATTTGCGATCTGGTCTGAGCGTATTTGCAGCACATTTCTGTGTATGGTTGCGTTGTGAGTATTTGTAGCACGTTGCTGTATTTGGTTGTGCTGTAGGTATTTTCTGGTGTTTCTGCGTTTGGTCGCATTATGAGTATTTGCAGCGGGTTTCTGTATTTGGTTGCGTTGTGAGTATTTGCAGTGCATTTCTGTGTTTGGTCACATTGTGAGTATTTGCAGTGTGTTTCTGTGTTTGGTCACATTGTATTTGCAGCAGTTTCTGTGTTTGGTTGTGTTGTGAGTATTTGCAGATTGTTTCTGTATTTGGTTGCGTGGTGAGTATTTGCAGCGTGTTTCTGTGTTTGGTCATGTTGTATTTGCAGTCCATTTCTGTGTTTGGTCGTGTTGTGAGTATTTGCAGAGTCTTTCTGTATTTGGTTGCATGGTGAGTATTTGCAGAGTGTTTCTGTGTTTGGTCGCATTGTATTTGCAGCGTTTTGAGTATTTGCAGAGTGTTTTTGTATTTGGTTGCGTGGTGAGTATTTGCAGAGTGTTTCTGTGTGCGTTGCGAGTATTTGTAGTGC